>JANSTT010017597.1:0-16445 GCA_026745375.1 Platyura marginata
AAGTTGAATTCCATTTAATATCCTAATTGTGTTTTATTATTCACAGAAAATAAGTGATACCCTAATTTCCGGCCACCTTGTATATATACGAGTATGTAGTAAAATGTAGAGAGTATTACAATTAAAAGCTTTTTTTCGAATTTTTTTGGTTGTGCTTTTTGAGTGTTTTTTGTTTTTGTAGAAATTACTTAATTTTTTTTTTTTGGATTTTTATAGGATTTATTGAATTTTATGATATAATTTGTTGAGGTTTTTAATTAATACAATATTTTTGATAATTGTGCCTACTAATGTCTTCCAATAAAAAACTTATGTTTACTTTGTGGTTCAAACTATAAACTAACTAAAAACCTCCGATTCATTAAAATCATAAATTTTTAATAATTGTTTTGTAAATACCAGGGGTGCGCATTATTTAGTGCGAACAATTTAAATTCAAAATTTTTAATCACTTAGACTTAGATAGTAAAAACAACAAAAATACATACCAATTTGTCTTAAATAAATAAATAAACAAACTTTCGCGGACGACCCTATTTTGGTGAATCCACTGGAAATATGAAATATCTTATGAATATACATAAAGCATAAAGCACTGGTTGTCCGAAATATATTTTTTTTTTATTTTAGCTATAAGTAGGTAATGTAAGATAAAGATGCCTTTTGAAACATATACAAAGTAATATATAAATTGGTTGGCAATTATTTTTTTGTAATTATAAAAAAGTGTATTTTGTTATAAATAAATGTATTTTTAAATACAGAAGTAGTTTAGCATAATATTCATCAATATTTTAATTTAGCTGTCCCAATTCTCAAAATTCTAACGACTCAAATTTATAATTTAATTTACATACAGACTACAAATAACGATTACCATTCTACCCCCCCCCCCTTTCCGATTTATCCTTTTTCAGTTTTCTAAAAAAAAATCAAGTCATTTTGAATGGGGGCACTATAAAGGTTAACTGTAGGACAAAGTAAATAAAACCCATGGAACTCAAAAAATGAAAACTTTTTTTTTATATGATTTTTTTGAAATTTTTGGTACAAAGGACAATCACGTTTTTTACATAAAATATCTACGGGAGGGGGTCGAAGGGTTGGGACGATTCTGTCCATTTTCAATAGTTGTTGTCGTGAACACAAAAACCTTAAATTCAAAATTTTATGTCGCTAGCTCAAAAAAAAACGCGATTTTTTCGATGAGTTTTCGAAATTGCATCAAAATAAAATTTTGTGGCAACCTTCGGTGCATCGAGTTGCATTAAAATAAGATAAGGATTTCACTTGTCGTTATCTAATTATAAATACCATAAATATATGATGTATCTCAATTTCATTCGCGCAAAACAGGTTTTAGTGATTTGTTGTATAGTTTTGTAGCTCCCGGGTCCACGGCCCCTCGAATCCCAAAAGTATCAAACTTGCACATCACTGGATGTTCACTGAATGTGTTTATTTATTATATTTATTAATCTCTCATCAAAGAGCCGAATTAATTTTTGTATGAATGTATGTATTGTATAATAAAAAAATTGTGATGCTCCCCGGCTCCTCAGAGCAACAGAGAGAACGCAAAATAAAAATAAATAATGAGTATTTGAGTGAAAAAAAAATTGTATCCACCTTTCTCTCTCTATCCAGTATCCACCGTCAACCAATATTTCTGTAGTGGGGCTTCACTTGTGTTTATTTTCTATAGATAGGTACAAAGCCTTATTTACTCCTCTTGAATATAATGTATTATATAAGCCTGTCTCGCGCGTCGTGTCATTACTCTTTTAATAGTTTTGTAGCTGTAGATTTGTACGTACGTGATTGAACACACCAGAACCAGATGAGAAGTTCAGTTTCTTCATGCGCACATATAATGTCGGTTCGTTTATTTTGAAAGAAATCAATCGAAGTGTAATCGGTCTCTTATTTGGTTGGATAGATTCTGTTCAGTTACTTTCAGTATAAGTTATTATAAGCTTCTGACAGGTTGTGTTAAGGTTTCTTAAAAAAAAAATCGTATAATTAAACTGTATTTGGCTTTTAAACGGGTAACATGGAAATTCATAGTAAAACACTTGTTAAAATATGTCATATGTAGAAATTATTAAAAAAATCCTTCTTTCCTCATAAGGTGAGCTTTGTAAGTGGGACTATATTTTCGGGGTCTTCTAACAAGATAGGCAAGACAAGATCAATGCAAGAACATATTTTAAAACTAAGTATTCCAAACTTCTGGCGTACTTAGGATGCAGATTAGCAGTTTTTGTGTTAGAACTTAAACGACTAAAGATTTGTTCCATCCATTTCATTAACCTTACACTACATAGTGCTACACTGGTGATACGCTTTTTATTTTCTGACAAATCTACTAGGTACTTCGAATAATTATTTTTAACTAAATAGAATTTAACGCATTCCCCATTAAAATTCTTCAAAATAGAACAAAAATTCACCTAATATCAGATTCGTCAGTGAAACAAAAAGTAAAATAATTACAGTTTTGTGGGTGCACACTTCGGAACAGTTAAGTTGTAATCTGCAAAAATTTACAAATATAATTCCCAATATAATTATTTTAATGAAATACAGAAATGCATGCAGTGTATGGTTAAAACGGGCTTAAAAACATTACATTTATAGGGCAGCCGTCGAAAAGTCCATTCTGCTTCTGAAATAATAGCTATAGGAGTCAGCTGAAGCTTAACTCGTGGAACAATGGTATTTCCTATAAATCAAATGATTTCATTTGTTCTCTTTCTTCTTTAATTTTGGAATCAGTAGAGCAAAACTTATGATCCCCTCTATATATTTGCTTGAATAACTAACGGACAACGTCGTACCACCCTCTATTAACTAAATTTTTTTTTTCTTTACCATACGACCCCAAAAACCATTGGACAATTGACAGACATGCCACATGTTGGATGGTTGGCGAGATTTTTCTGTTGCCCAACCCCTTAATCTGATCTAACTATTATCAACATTTGCGGTAAATAATATTTACTTATCTAGAATTCTAGATAACATCAAAATCGGAACTATGTATAATAATTAATTAGTTACAATATAATACATACACATATGTAGGTATAAAACCAATGCAAAATTAACTTCCACAATTTCTGATGTATTTCTAGTAGTAGTGGGAACAATGAAACATCTTGCACACAGTAATAACAATAATAATATAATATGTATACATACAACAAAATGCAACTATTTTTTTAAGCGGCAAATGTTTTTTCTCTCAATAACAAGATGGGAAAGAAAAAAAAAATTAAAAACACTTCACATTCATATGTTATTTACTTGAATGCTTTTGTTGAATGTATATAATAAATAGGTATCTATGTATATATATATATATAAAAATAAATTTCATTAATAAAGCAAAAAAAAACGTTTTATATACTTGTGACGTCATGACGTGCCCATTTCCCCTCTTTGACAGCAGTCAAACGACTCTGAAAAACACGACACACACACACTCACCATGTCGCCATATAACAAATAATTCTCTTTTCAGAGATGAAACTCAAGTAAATAAACAAAATGGAAGAGAACAGCAGAGAAATTTCAACACTCTCGGTTTGATAAAATTTACATCGGCTACAAATCGTCATATAGATTTGGAGTTCGGCAAACGCAACATCGCGTACAATTTGTGTGTTTGCTGATTTTTTTGAAAAATATTTTTTTTTATTGTGAATAGTTTGGATATGCGGACAAGATGGCAGACGGTTTATGTTTAGATGATGGAACAGTGGTAAAATTAATGGATAATACTCAAGTGAAAATTATTGAAAATACGTTATGTGAACAGAAATCAGTTAGTGTTAATGGATCACAATGTGATTTTGATCAGATATCAAGAGCCGAGACTCAGAAAATAGAAAAAATGTCAGATATAGTGTGTGCAAGTACCACCAATAGCGTTATTGGTTCGTCAAATAATTATAATAATAATAATAATAATAATAATGATAAAAGTGCGACGGTTGTTAATAATAATAATAATAATAATAAAATTAGTGGTAGTGTTGTTGTGGAAAAACAAAAGAAACCTTTAGGACTAAATGGATTACATATACTAGCTGATCTCAAACCACCCATTCGGAATGCAAAGGATTTAGAGGACATACGTAAAAAACGACGATGTACAGATCGATATGATTCCTCAGAATCATCAGACAGGTGAGAATAAATTATAGCAAAACCACCAAGCGAAAAAAAATCACAATTCTAGAGAAATGAACGCCGCCCGCCCGTTCACCAAATCGAAAAATGCACAAACAAAAACTTATCGACATTGTTCTTTTCCAATGGTGTCGTTTTTTCTATTTTTTTTTTTTTCATTTCATTTCATTTTCATTTTTGGGTTGCACATCGCAGATTCGCAATTTTTTTGTGCATCATTTTATTAACGGCAGTAAATTCCGTATTGTGTATTTGTGTAAAATTATTTAATACCAATAGTATTTCTTTCCATCAGCCCTTGTTTTACACTACTACTCCACCATAGAAAATCCGCTGCCACTTGGAATGTCATTTTTCTTCTGTGAAATTATTATCTGAGTACCCAGATTTGTGTTGACGATGCTTACGACACAATCAATAAAAAAACAATAAATCACTTTATTTAAATAATATTTTAAAATGAATCACTTTTTCATTTTCATTATCGTTCATCATCGTCTTCAAAATGTTGAAGCAAAAAAAAAAAAATATTTCCAATAAAATGGTCGGGGAAAAAATGAACGTGTCGCCGCCGCCATTTTGAAGTGATTAAAGACCCTTTTTTTAGAGCCGAAATAGAGAGAATGAAGGATAACACACAGAAGAAAAAAAAAAAGATTACAATCCGGTTTTTGATACGACACACTCAGCTCACACACAAAACATAAAGGCAGAGGGTTTTTGATGTTAGGTAATAATTTTATGTTAGAAATCCCATTTTATTTATTTTCAATCGTAATAAATGTAAGTAGAGAGAATGGAGAAGATAATGGATGTTAATTATCAATTTGGGTTGGTAGTTTTTTAAGTTCCGGCCAGAAAGGTACACGGACCAATTATTGGACCAATGATGATTGTTTATTAATTTAAATGGCCCTTCAAATTTAACTTCTGTACCAACAGTAGTCAGTTTATTACAATTGTTTTTTTTTACTCTAATATATGTATGTGTAAGTTATTTGTTTTTATTTTGTATACCAACTTAATTCACCAATATGCTATTCATATTTTTTTTTAAATAATCCTCTTCCGTAGTTAGGTAAATGTTCCATAATCCTTCAGTGACAATTAAAAGGAACACATAATCCTAAGCTTTTTTGTAACTGGTATATTTTTGCTACGAATACATCTGGGTTTTTTTAATATTTATGCTTATCGCATACCAGTGGCAAAGCTCTATTAGGTGCACATTAAACAATGTTTAATTGAAAAAAAAACTCATGACACTTAATGACGATTTTGATTCGATGCTATAACCTTATAAATGTTGCTCTCACAATCTTACGGTATGAGTATGTTTAAAGATCTACGCTACTTATGTTATTTTACGATTACATCAATGAACTTACAATGGCAGTGACATAATTGGGGTAATTAAATTTACGCGACATATTGTTAGCTATTGGGAGAAAACTGCTCGGTAAATAATATTGAAAAAATGCAACGTTTCATTGATTCGATTATTATAAAGACCATGGTTAAGTAGAAAGTGTTAAGTGGTCATAATAGCCCAAATTTTCCTTTAACCTACTTATAGATTGTCTCGTGGAATAAGAATAATAAAAATAAGATTCAAAATGTGAGTTATATTTACTTTAAAATTAATTCCAAGAAAATAACATATTAATAAGAGCCATCGTCTTAATATTAGAAGTGGATATGATCCGGCTACGATTTATATACCATAGTCTAGTAAAATAATTTCTCAGAAAAGGAGAATAAATTCGCATTAAAAAAAAAAAATCCGAATTTCTTTGTAATAAAGAAATTTACGGAACAATATGGTTTTCTACGAATTATACTGTTTTTTCTTCGGATTTATCCGTTTTTCCTTGAATTTTTTTCAGTTTAAGGTAAATACGTATCGACGCTTTTCTTATAAGGTTTTGTTTTGTTATATATTTCCATCGACGTTAAAAGTATGTACAGTACATATGTGTATGTGTGTGTGTATGTTCAATTTCATGCAAGAAATATTTTTGTATATAAATATGTACATAATTCGTTTAAGTTTAAAGTATATAAGTATGTATAAGTATATGTATTGTACATGCTTATACTTGTTATTTTAAGAACCAACAGAAAGATGAAAATATAATCCGAAAATGTGAATTATATAGGATTTTTATTAAAGTTGATTTCATCTCACAGTGCAAAAAATGCGTATGCAAATTTTCATGTTTTGAGTTAATCAATTCTGTGGCCAAAAGTCATAGTGGCTTAAGTGCTTTTAAGTCAAAAATAAATTAAACTAAACTACAGGATTTGCAATGGATTTGTTTTTTTTAGCGAATTACACATTAAAAACCAAAAATTGATTTGATTATTTTAAATTTTTTATCTTTTATTATTTATAGAATTTTTAAATCACAACGTTTAATTTATGTAATCATTGCTATTTTCTATATGTCACTATTACATGTGGCCACAGAATTAATAAACGGATTCGGATTCAACGGTGTTATTTCTCCGTTACAACCTTCAAATTATTATATACTATTTTTATAGAGTGATGCCAATTATTTAAATCACTTATTCTTTAGTAAGTATTTATACTTTCATGATGTAATCAATGATTGATTTTGATTTTCAAGAAACTTTCATTATTATTACGTACATTTATTGTATATGCCTAAAAATATACAACCATCGATTGAACAAGTGTTAAAACTTTATCTAAGTACTTTTTTTTTAATCTTTATTTATATATGTACATTGTACATAGTTTAATAACATTTCGAAATATACATATCTTGGTAAATGCGGTGTGCGATAATAAATTTATGGATAAATAAAGCGATATTAAAATTCACACTCTGATTAAATATACAAACCGGAGTACAAATCAAGTGAATCATTTAATATTCGCAAACACTTGGAAAAATCTCAATTAAAAATGATTTAATTTTATTTATGTATGTAGATAGTGAGTACTTAGAATTTAGATTAAGAAAAGTGAACAGCCTAATAATTTAAGTGTGATCCGTAGGCAGATAATTAATTCAAGGGTACAAACTGGTTAAGAAAAATGTGCTACAACTACCTATTCCTTTGGACTTTCTCACACTTTCACTTTCAAACTTACTCCGATTTCCGCTCCTCAGTTAGTGTATCTGGCATTCGACATTCGACATTCGAGCCAATTAATATATGAACAATACAAGGCTCAAATTTCTTAAATATACCTACTGCTGCAGTTCTGTTCAACTGGTAGAGCATAGGGCCTCACCGATCATTCTGAACCTGATTCTATTTGAAGCCTCTCTTCGAATATCATTCCAAGCGTATTGCCAAGCCAGCATCTCACTTTCGATAGTCCTATGGCAGGTTTTGACCGGGGTGCCTCCTTTTTACAGTGGTGTAGTTTTCGGTTTGTTGAAGTGTATGACCGATCAAACTTCATTTGCGCTTTTACATTTCATTAACAGCTCTTTTTTGTCTTCTACGCCTCCAGAGGTCCTAATTAGAAATACGATCGGGCCACCATATCCTTAAAATTCGTCTTAGACATCAGTTTAGATTTGTCCCAATTTTAAAATTGTACAGAAATTTTTTTTTTTCGTAAAATGTCCCATTAAAAATATTAGATTTCATATTTTTAGCCAAAGATTATATAAATAGCTAGAAATGGAAATGATAAGGCCATGCCACACGCTGTTGTCATTGGGCGCCCAAAACAGGTTATATAGGCAAAACGTACGTAAGGTAAAGGGTAAAATTGCATATAAAACCTGTATAAAATCTGTTTTGGGCGCCCAATGACAACAGCGTGTGGCATGGCCTATAAAGTGTTTTAAAAAATTTTATCACAATTTCTCCAAATAACTGTGGAGTTTATCATTATTAGGTACCTACATATTTCCAAAAGGCGATTCAGTAGAAATGCCTTTTGAACGCCCGCCTGATTTGTTACCAAATTTAACATAAAGCTGCAAATAATTAATAAATTCCACCAAACAATGAACTTTGGGAGGTATCTGGCTTCAATATACAAATAAATTCAAATTAAACAAAGCATTCAATTACATAATAATCTCTGGCGCTAGGTAAAAATTTATTGATTATTATAACAATAGCTCAATTAATCTGCCATTCAAGTCAATTTATTTACAATTCTTCATTCAAATTCAATGTATTGTTGTACAATGTATAGCCTCTGTAGGTATTCGCGTACACTAATTAGTACGTACACAAATTGAAAGCATCGCGATGCACAAACTTTTCAATCAACAGTTAATTCACCTCTCTTCAGCCATGCCCATAACCTTGCCGTAGTAGTTACGTTTTTTTTTCTGCTGCTGTTGTTGTTGTTGTTGTTAAGTGTGTGAATTTATTTATTATTATCTCACAAATTACCAATTCATTCATGTTGTTGTTGTGTTTATATTATTATTTTTCGCTGCCATTGCCAAATTGTAAGTATTTCACATTGCATAATTTGAATTCGGCAGCCACACTCTGTATGTGTACTTCTTCACAAAAAAAAAGTGAAACCAAAAAAAAAAATATAATTTTTTTTTAATGTCACAGTCACGGCCGCTAGATTTCGTTTCATTTAAATTTGCGATTTTTTTTTATGAAGCTCTTGTTGGCAATTTTTTTATCTTTTTTTTTTTGTTTGTATGTGTTGCTTGTCATCGATTTGTTTTTAATAATAATCATATCCAATTGATATTTACATATTAACGGTGATTGATATACATAATTGTTTGTTTAGTATTTTTTTGTACCTACATTTTTTTTATATTAAATATTTATTCCTTATCGATTCGGCGTTCATTGTGTACAGTAGGTTGGAGTGATTGATAAATCTAATAAATTGTATTTGCAAAAATTAATTAAATTATCATAACCAATACAATACAACATTAATTAGTGGTTAATCCAAAAAAAAAAAAACTCAAACTGTCGCTCCATCCTACGGTGTATAAACATATTGAATATTTAATAAAGGTATTATGCACCGTATATGTATACACTATTCCTATATATTGCTTTTAATAAATATACCATCCATAGATACAACAAAACAGCCCTCTACGTGAAAGTGCATTGCACTCTACCATATCAATTGCATTTTGAACGATTGCGGGAGGCTATGTTCCACCCAACAATTGATACCAATTTCATATTATGTACATACTCCCAATATGTTTTAGTTATATGGTTAGTACATAGTACATAAATATCCATTCAGTATATGGATTGTATATATGTATGTACATATGGATAATGTTAATGTATAAGCCCAATGTTACCTCACATGCATATATATATATATATATATATATATATATATATATATATATATTGCAAGTGTTAATCCAGTTAAATCTTATATTTAACGTTTAGTGTGTTGTGTGAGATTAGCAATAGGAAAATAGTTTTTAAGCAAGTTACAAATATTTGAGTTCGTGTCCTATATTTGTCGATTTATATCTTGTGTGTCGTTAATTCTTCACAAAAATTTAAAGTGTCTACTGATCTACGAGAAGCGAAATTGTTTTGTTTTATACTATTAAGGTAGTACTTATTTGCCATAATTTTGACTCCTTCTTACGAGTAACAAGTAACTCTCTAAGAGTTGTTTTTTTCTCATTTTTCTTTGAATTCATCCATTTTTCTTAAGTGATTCTCCTAATGATCAAAAATAAATTCAGTCAACATTTTCTATCCTCAACAAACATAAAATACAGAGGACCTACTCTTGAAAACGATAGTCGTTTAGGCGTAAACGATAAACGCGAAAACGACAGAACGATAAAGTGGTACTCTAATAAATCCCACTCAGAAAGGTCGTTTTATAGCGCCACCTACATGACAAGTAGTAAAAATGTGATTTTTCATAGCAGAAATTTTGACAAGTATGTAGCAGTTGATATTCTTTATAAAAAAAATTAGACAATTTTTTTATAGTATTTTTCATAATGTTAAGTCAAAGAATGGTTTTTTTTCAATACATTTGACTATAGATACTCTATTTTCAAAAAAAAAAAAAATTGTGATTAACAGCAGTTAAAACAAATAATATTTAAAAAAAAATTACATTTTAATATTCTTTCTTTAACTACAAAAATTCACTAAATATCAAAGTCGCCATTTTAAGTTTAGAGGCGTATTCGACCGCAATTTAGCAGTCGTATTCACGTCGTCGACGACCTATAGCAGTGTAGAAAAAAACAATAAACGATCGAAATACGGGTTGTATCGTTTTTGAGAGTAAGCCCTTAAGGACGCTGAAATACTTCCCTAGTCCCATTACTAAAAAATAGAGTTTCGAATTCATGTCTCTAGGCTACAAAATAAATTCTGGACGCACACTAAATTGTGTTCGAAATTTTATGTCAAATTGACATACTGGCCCACTGTAAATTTAACTAACCGTCTCGAATAAGTAACAATTTTTTAAATTTTGGAATAAAGTTCATCATGAGTAGTTTACGGTAGGCTAAAAATCTTTTCAGTTTCTTTATATACTATAAAAAATAAGCAGACAATTTTGTAAGTTCATATAAACTTCATATCAATCATATTGATCTTATGCGTTTATGCTCCTTTAGTTACTTAATTATGATTTCAATTTATTGACGAGATGACAGATATAATTCTATTTCTGGTTTCTAGTTAAGTAGCGATTTTCTTGGTTGTGTTGAATTAGCACGCTACTTGCCAAATTATTGTAAGTTAACTTTATTTTTAGAATTGTAATAAGTCTAGACTAGACACCTACTGGCTACTGCTGCCACAAATCTTTAATCGTCAAACAGAGAGGGTTTTTTTGCTACTACCTTAGACTAAGAAACAATATTTTGTCACAGAATGTACTTACGTAATTCTATTAATTGTATGTATTTTAAAATAAAACATCTAAAGCTAAAGGCACCCTAATGAGTAAGACTTCGGCTAAAAACAATTTTTTTTGTTTTTTTGTGGATGTTGCGGTCATATTGAAGTGACTTACGTGTAGGAATTCAATTTAAAGTCGATGGCCGTATATAGTACGTGTGTATATGACAGAAGGTATGTACTTAGATGAGAATGAGAATTTTTCTTATACAAATAAATGATGGGGGTCAGTAATGATGGCCAGTAAGAATAGAAGTCACAAAAGCACAATAAAACTGCCTCTTGGAAGCTCTAATTATAGTAATTTTGGGGATAAGATAAGATTCATACCACTTCATAAAATATATTGTCTACGGTACGGTATTCCGAAGAGGCACCATTGCAGGACTTCTAAATTTAAAGGGAAAAAGCAATAAATATAGGTGTGGCCAATAAACACAGATCTTAAATTTCTAATTCTATTTTTATTATACCTACATATGTATTTACATAGATATTTTACCCGTATGCATATTTTTATTCTTTTAAAATTGCAAAACTGAAAATATTTTCTCTTAGATGTTTTAAAAAGAACTTCATTCTAAATTACAAACTTATCGCAAACGGTCTCGTAACAAATTTATTATTTTGTATACACAAATATCCCAATACATATAAAGTCGATCCATACGAACTACACACATGCATAATTATTTAGAGTTAGAGATACTTAGTTCCTATGTATTAAAAACGTACATATAATATACTGGATACGAATACATACGTAATTTAATCGTATAATTAAATACACTTTTACATAAAGTATTACAAAACTCGAAAACCAGTCTAGTGAAGAAAGAAAACTATTTTCAGTGGTTAGTTTGGGCTGGTGTATGTGGCTGGTCGGACGAGAAACCACACGACAGTATAATAATGAAAACAACAACAATGAAAAAAAAAGCAAAAAAAAAAAAACCTCGAGGAACACTGTGTCTTGTTGATTGTACCTCTCCTCATCTACTATTGGTTGAATATATTTATTATGCATACTAAACATACATCTTTGACACACAGGGAAGCGAGACAATGTGGTTCATAGAACTGTGCCTTTTGCTTACTAAATTCTATTTAAAGTTTTAGTAACATTTTTCATTTAATAAAAACAAAATTACGTAGAATTATCTCTGCATGTGAGGCATTATGTTGGAATTTATGAATATTTTTTTTTTGTATTTAATTGAAGTTAATTATGGGAAAATATAAACAATTTTGTAGAATTTAAGGTGTTGATAGACATTTTTTATATGTACCTACCTAAGTATATCGATAATAAGTATAATGATGGGGAATCATTATTTGACTGTTTTTGTTTGTGTTGTTGAATCAACTTAGTTGGTGCTTTATGAAAATTTTTCTAAAGAGTAATTATTTTCAATTAATGATGGTAATAAAAGTATGACCTAATCAATTCTAACAAAACCACCCTTAAATATTTTATAGAAAAATATTAAACAATTAATAACAAACAAAAAATGGATCTTAATCGAATCAATAACTCTGATAAAGAAATATATTTAATGGTTAACAATGGTTATACAGGGTGATTCAATTCGAGTTTCCTGTGTTGGCATCACTATAAATCAGACAGCTGTCAATAATCACGCGTGTTCAAAGTGTCAGAAATTTACAAACAAATTATGGTCAATTTCAACTGGCCCGCAAAATCATGCGATTTAACGCTGTTGCCGATTTTTATTTGTGGGGGTTCCGCTAAAAGTCGTGTCTACGCCGATAAACCCGAAGCGTTAGACCACTTAAAAACGAACATCCAAGTGATAACTGAAATACTGCCCGAAATGTACGAAAAAGTCATCAAAAATGACCTCGAAATGATCGATCGGTGCTACTAAGGGTTCAGAGGCTTATATAACTTAAGGTAGAGTTAAAAATGACTTTGAATTAGCACACATTATATTCACCAATATAAAATATATATTTACAAATAGAACTAGATTTAGATAGTTGGAATGTTCGTTTCTCAGGACACAATCCATGTATTTAGGGCCATAAATTACATGTATTGCAGCCGACCCATAATTTAATGTTCTTAATTAGCTGGTACTAAGACTTATGTTTAAAATTAAATAGTTAATTATTCAGAATATACAGATTAAGAACTGTTATTTTTGTATGTCCAACTTTCTTAGGTTATCGATCAATTGAACACTTTATAGGTTCTTCTGAAAAGGTTTTGGAATGAGTCAGTCACCAGCCAGTTTGTCTGCTATTCTAGCTTGATAGTAATCCAATATTATAGTTTTCTGTCCAAGTTTTATTATTTTAATTTTAATTTTGACTTGGTTAGTTAGTTGAAGATAGATTCACTATTTGTTCGAAAAAATAAAGAGAAACAACAGAAGATGGCAAAAAATGAAAATGGATTGATGGATCAATTAAATAGCTATTCAAAATAACGTCTTTTGTACAAGCTTCTATCAAGTTTTGGGATGTTAGATCACTACAAACATAAAATCTATCTGTCAATAATTATTTTAAATTCAAAGATAAGTTTTTTTGGGTGGAACTTCCGACACATTACATTTCGAATAGATAATCTGGGCCTATAAAATAAAAAGTATAAAAAGTATAATATTCTCTCATTTCTATTTACTATAAGTAATAAAGTGAAGTAAATTATTGCCAATAATATTATGAATGAAATAAAATACTTTGGTAATTCCATAAAAATTCCAAAAAAACTAATGTCAATGCACTGTCGGGCAGGCAAATGATATAGCAAATAAGAATTTCAATAATTTTGTCTGCGATTATTATAAATAACACGAAGGTGGTTCTTTTTGGTTATGTTTTTTTATTTTATTTTATTTTTTGTCTTGCCAAGCAAAAACTTCATTTGATTTTACGGATATGAGCTGTATGAGAAATAACTTGTTGTAAACCATCTATGTAGTTTGGTATACAAAATAGCCTATCGGAAATGCTTGTAACATTGTTGTAGCATAGATAATTCTCGTATTTTTATTTAATGCGTAAGTTCGTTGATTTTTGTTTTTTTGTTGTTTTTTTTTTGTTATGGAATGAGTATAATTTCTATAGTCTATCTTTTGATCTGATGTTTTTCAATTTCCGATTTAGATTCCTGTTCTATGAATAATTTTCCTATCGAAATGTCCGTTAATTCGAATTTATTACTACTTAAATAAATATTTTAAATTACCTATAGTATTATAGTAAATATTATTATCATATAATTTACCTACTTAGTGTTATTAAGTTGAGATAATTCAAGTATTTGAGTACAATGTACTGTTAGTTGCGTTTAAAGATAATTATTTATAGTGACATTTATACTAATTTTGTGCATTTATACTAATAATAAGTATAAGAGGAGATAAATTTTTATCAGCAAATTATTACTACTCAGTCTCAATTATTATTGGAGCCTTGTTATACGGAATAGCTCTTGAGAATAATATAGGTCTTATCGAACATTTATTAAGATTTATTGATCTACTGAACGATTAGTTAATTGCAATATTTAATTATTATAATAAAATTATGTTTGAAGATACGCCACTGTACACTACATTCGCATATACATAGTACACATATTTTCTGTAAAAGTATATTTTCATTGCTTTGCTAATATATGCACAATAAATATTAGTCTCACATAAATATGTATCTTAAGCCATATTGTGGGTATACATAAAACATATCAGTATGTATTTATGACTACTTACCAACATCTAACTACATAACCTATAGTATCCATGGTATAGCGACAGTAAAATATATTTTCGCTTTAATTGCAATTTGCAAGTCTGGAAAATGGATACTCACGTTTAGTGTTTGTGGCAGCAACAAAAACCCATTTCAACCTCTATTCAACCCACTAAAATTTAAGTCTAATACTTAATTATTATTTTACCCAAGCCAAAGAAATAGTAAACGTTTTCGAAAGGTGTATATGTGTGTGTGTGTGTGATTGCTCTTTTGCCATTTGCGATTATGAAATGGAAGTAATTACCACAAACTCTTATTACTTACTTTACTTATATATAATATGTATATAGCTATTCCTTTATGTGTATATATACCTGTAAGATGTCTCATTGCGTAATATAATATTGATGCAACACAGTATGATTAATTGCTAAATTCCACAATTAAAATTTACATCGGAATTCAGTGGTTAAAATAATTTAATAAAAAATTAAATTATTATAAGTACATAATAGAAAAAAATGTTTTTCCTTCATAATGTTCTTATATACTTATTGAAGATCCCCTTAGTAATTCCACATGAAAAATTCTTTCAATAAAAAATGTACATTGTATAAGTATGTATAAGTACTTATGTATACCTACGTATACTTACGCGTTAAAAGTTCTTTAATGAAATAATAAAAAAAAAGTTCTAAATTGAGAATTGCTTGTTTTTTTTTCCTTCTTAAGGAACGAAAAATATTAGGTATTGAAAGGTTGCTTGTTTTTGTAAAGAAAAGCGGCCTTGGCTCTTTAAAAAAAATGTCGTTTTTAATAAGGGACAAGCTTCAATTGAATACTAGACTAAATTTCTATAACTTTATTAATTGAATGGTTTTTTTTTAAAAATTATTTTCTATTGCTTCATTACACCTGTAGTGGAAGTATGTAACATTATCGTCGCGACGATCGTCTATTTATCGTTGATTTGGTAGCATTATCGCCGAACGATCGTGTCGTCATTTCGACAATCGATTATTGTTGATTGTTTGTATCTAATCGGGAATCACTAAGTAGTATTAAGCCGAATTGTCCCGGTGTTGCCATATTGCAACGCCTAACGCGCAAAACAATTATTGCCCACTAACTTATGATTTCATTTATTTAGTGGATTATTGTGGCACAATTCGTGTTAATTTTAAATCCTTTAGCCGTTTATAAAACTAATTTGGGGCACTACTTACCTAATGCAATAAAAAAAAGGTCCCAGACTATGAAAAAAAGTCATAGAAGTAAAATAGAAACCTTTTTTTTATTATTATGACCATTTTTTGCCTTAAATTTTTTATATTTAAATAAATAACTACAAATGGTTTTTAGAATAATTCGGTGAAGGCCATCTCTATAACACATGCAATACCGAATCGTTGCAGTATTCTTATTTTCCATATTTCAGGTTCAGTGTCATGAAGGTTAATCTTTCTTTAATTTGTTTATTACCGAAATATTTCGTGAATTTTTAAAACCATAAATCAATCAATGAAATAATTTGATTTTCTTAGAATTTGCTGAACTGAAGCCAATAAAATAATTAATTATAGTTATTAAATATTGCTTCGAAAAAGCCAATGATTCGTGTTTAGAGACAGATATTT
>JANSTT010017598.1:0-16443 GCA_026745375.1 Platyura marginata
ATATTTAATTAGATACATTCTATACGACTACATGATAAAACAAATAATAATTAAATTACAAATTGTAATAATCCGTAATTAATTCATTAATCAACTACATATAAAGAGTTTTAGCATTTTAATGACAAGCGGGGAACGTACATATCAAATAGTAAACATGGTGTTATCAAAAACAATTATCTGAATAATTAAATTGTAAAGTAAACGATTTTTTTTAAAAATATCTACATAAAGGCAAATAAAAAAGTCTGTACGCTACGTCTTCAAAATAATACTAATAACAAATAAATATTAAGTACAAGAAATTTGAATTCAAAATTGTTCAATATATATATACTCGTGTAATATATCGTCGGGCTAGAAAGCAAACCATGTATCTGACACTTTTAACAAAATCCACATTTTAATCGATATCGATGTATCACCCGTTTTCACATCGATATCGATTTAGAAGTAGATTTTGGAAAAAGTGGGACAATTGGACACGCACAGCGTTAACATTATTACATTCTATACAAATCACTTGAAATGTTCAGAAATTAATTAATAACTTTAAGATTATTAATTTTAAGATCAAATTTATGAAATTTTTTTTAAAAATCTCCTAAACCACTGGACTATTGTTCGGAGAACTTTTTTCCCTGTTAGTCGCTTTGAATATCTATATGAAAATAACATTTTAGCCGACCGTTCATCAATATGGTGAAAAATTTTCATAGAAAACTAATTCCAAAAACACCACATCAGTAAAATATTTTCTTAAAAATCAGGGGATTGGAATTTATCCTCAAAATGAAAGCCGATACTGGTACAAATTCAACGATATATAGATGTTAGGTCGTTAAGTATTTATTTAAAATGATTTAAGATGAAATTTAATTTTTGGATTGGAATCTAAAACGTTTTCATGTTACAATGAATGAATTTTATTAACTTAATTAAACTTATATTTGTTTTGTTTTTAAGGCATCCAAAAACCTAGACGAGATGCGAGATGTTGCAGCTCGAATTTGTCGGGAATATTTAACTGGAACATGGAAAACTATTTCACCTGATGACATACAATTGAAACGTATAAGGTAGAATGCAATTAAATTATTAAATTGTTTTTGTTATTTTATGCTTTACAATGTATCTAGTGGTGGTCTATCAAATTTCTTGTATCACGTCAGTTTACCGGACAGTGCTAACAACAATGACGTTACATGTAATCGTCGTGTTTTATCCAGTGTTAAACGACCACGAAAAGATAGTTTGAAGAATGTAATTTTAGAGCCAAAAGAAGTAAGTGAATTGAATGGTATTTGTAGCTATTATGGCTTCCTTTGCTAATATTTTATATTGATTGTTATTATGGTAGGTGCTATTGCGAATTTATGGACAAACCCATGGGGAACAAGCTCTCGATTCTGTACTTACGGACACCGTTGTCTTTACATTATTAAGCGAACGTAAATTAGGACCCAAACTACATGGCATATTTCCAGGTGGTCGTATCGAACAATATATACCGGTAAGTTGAAACTGCGTCAATCCAAACAGACGATAATGTGAACCTTCGGTAATTCTAGAGTTCGTTAATCCGCTTGAATCATATTACATTATAAACTCTTTAGTTCATATAAAAGCTGTTCAAAATAAATTATTCTCCTTAATTAGTTGTCTAGTACCCAACGTTTGTGATTTAAAAAAAATAAGGAAATCTCAATAGAATTAATTCTGCACTAAACCTGTTGAAAAACTGGGATTCGGTAATATGAATCGCCTTGGTTTTGATTGTTTTATAAAATGTACCCCAAAAAACTATTTTCTAAAACGAAATTTTGTTTTATCCAACTTATCATATTGTTATTGTAGGCTAGACCATTGTGCACATCCGAGTTAAGTGATTCGAAAATTTCTTGTAAAGTAGCTGAAAAAATGGCAAAAATCCACTGCCTCAATATTCCCGTATCTAAAGAACCGGAATGGCTTTGGAAAACTATGAACCGATGGCTGATAAATGTTGAAACGGGTTTAAAGAATTTTAAACCAAACAACAAAATTGAAAAGGACTATGCCGAAAATATAAGTAAAATAAATTTTCGCCATGAATTAGAATGGCTACATATTACCGTAGAAAATGAAGATTACCCAGTTGTATTTTCGCATAATGATCTACAGGAGGGTAATATTTTGTTCAAAGAAGGTATCTCGTCGGATAATACAATTAAACGAATCAGGTAATTTTTTTCAAATACAACAATTTTTTTCATAACGTATTCATTTTCAGTTGCTAAGCGTAAGACATTTTACGGAGCGATAGAGCTTCTACTTCATTTTATCATAAATAGTTTTTTTTTTCGTTTTGCGACTAAAATTCCTTTAGAATCATTGAATTTGATTTCTAAAAAAAAACCCCCTTAACACATACAAAAAATATTTCCTATTTCATACACAACAGTCCGTGTGTCGCATGCGGTTAAGTTGTTTTTACTTTATTTAATGAAAATAATGGACGCAATTAATTTATAAATTTCAGCTCTTATTTTGATGATTCATCAAGCCTCGATTCACATTTCGAGAGTATATTAATATCGACAGATATTAAAAATGGCGATGGTGACGTGAACGACATTACAATTGGTTCAGGTGCCAGGTAATTTCTATATTTGAGCTTAGTTTGATGTTTTTAGAATATATTTTTTTTTTTTTAAAAATGCATAGGTACATTTAGGTACAAGAAACCTGGTTTAATAAAAGCCCTTGTCACTCTTCGCTAATGTGTCGTTTTTTTCATTGAGAGCTTAATAATTAATATAAGAATTTTTTTTCCATTATTCTTTGGAAAACTAACATCTAAAGGAATTTTCATATTTTTTTTAATGAAAAGTACTTTCTTCCAATGTTCTAATGGTGCAATAAATTTTTTTTTTCTAACTTTTTCCATTAGAGCTATGGATTTCTTCAATATTATTTTCCAATAGAAATCCAATATGAATGATTCAATGGAATTTCGATGGATTTTTTATATCTTAAGATATCATCTAAAACAGCGATTCCCAAATGCAACAAAAATTGGACCGTGTAAAATTAGAAATGTAAATGTGTTTTTCAAATATTAAAATTCTTTAAATAATTATTGTAAACTCCTTTCATCATTTCAAATAATATCAATGTTTGTACTAAAACTGAGCTTTTTATCAGCAGTTATTCTTCAGTGTAAATCATACTGCAAAATATTTGACATTTCACGTTTAAACTATGATTTTTTATTAAAAAAATGTAAATATTAATGCTGCTTGTCTTATTGTGCGCGTCTGCGATTGTCTGGAGGTAAATTTAAAATGCTTTCATTTTAAACAGTTGAAGTACCTACTGTTGGGTCGTATTAAGAAAAGGAACGGAAAAGGAAAATCGTTGACTTAGCGGGTAGTATATGAAGCCATAGTCAGTTAAGCTGATTATACTTTTGAATTAGATTAAAATTATTAATTTATTGTAGTTTAAAAAAAAAATCAATGGTAGTCAATTACTAATTATAAATCATAAAATGGTATTTAAGTAATTTTTTTCTGTTTTATATAATAGGAAACGGTTACTTAGTGACCAAAACGATGACTGTGATTTAGACAACACTCGTGATTCTGTGCTTAGCGGTAACTCGCAATATGATAACTGTGATCCGGAACTTATGATTATTGATTTTGAATATTGTGCATACAACTATAGAGGTTTTGATTTAGCAAATCATTTTTTAGAATGGACAATGGATTATACGAATACAAATTTTCCATTTTTTTATCACAAAAAATGTCAATATCCAACAAAGGAACAGCAAGAGCGATTTATTTGTACTTATTTAATTGAAGTAGCTGCTTGTGATGATTACGTTCCCAGTAAAGCTGAAATTGACGAATTAAAAGATGAAATTCGTTGCTTTACGCTTGCTTCGCATTTATTTTGGACCCTTTGGTCTCTCGTAAATGTTCATCAAGATATTGAATTTGGTTATTGGGTAAGTATTGTGTATTGCGTTGTAGCATCACCGAACACATAAATTGACAAAACACATTTTGATGATTTTCAGGATTATGCTCAATGTCGGCTTAAAGAATATTTCGAAGCCAAAGATTTATACATCAAATCAAAAGGAATTAATTTAAAACGCAAACATATACTTGATGATAGACAATAATAATCTATGTGGACAAGGGAGCTTGATGTTGGCATTTTTCGAATTTATAAATATTCAGCCCTCGTAGATGTGACTGTTATACATATCAAATATACAGTTAATCGTTGTACTTACCTTTGAATGATTCTACTATAATAAATTTATACAAAATGATGGGAATACGCAGGTTCAGTTTTAGCTTAATGGCGTTTTTATTTGACTAATATGTTTTTTTTCCTCTTTTTTAAATAAATAAACGTATATGAAACAAATTGCTGTTTTAGTCTAGCGAATGATACAAAGAAAACTAGTCCAAATAACTTAATAGTATGTCATCAATTTCATCCAATTTTTTATATACAAAATTATTTTTTTATTTTTTTTTTATTTATGTATTATGATAATTGAAATCTAAATTAAAAGAAGTCTCAATACATAGAGACAACGATACAGCTCATGATACGCTTAGCATTCTGGAGCACTAACCGGACCGGTTGTGTCCTGGAGGATAAATACATGGAAGATGTAGATGTAGTATATATGTAGGTGTCCAAGGGAAAAATAAACAATTTATTAATGAAATGTAAATAACACCAACAAAAAATCATTTATAATAAATCGGAGAAAGTTAAAAATTTCTTTTTTTTGTTTGTATGCATCAATTTCAGGTAAAGATCAACAAGTATCATCATTTTAGGTTAAGATCTACAAGAATCATCGATAATGAAAAACTGATAACGCCATTAGAATGGCCGTCCCATAAAAGCACAAAATACAAATTTTCATGAAAATATCTGCATAAATAAGAATTTTCCAAAAAACGATTTCAAAACGGTACAAGTAGCGCCATCTCTGGGTTGTGTTACCTGCTGCTACTTATGAAGTCCTGATCCAAGTATTTTTATTTTTTCAATTTAGACATTTTTCCGCCATTTTCGTAGGGCGTCGTTTAACAAAACAATTATTTTTTAAACTTTTTTTGTGTCAAACGATGATGCCCCAAGAAAATGACAAATAAAATCTCTAATTCGAAAAAATACCAGAAAGTATCAGGAGTTCATAAGTAGACGCAGGTAATATAACCCAGAGATGGCGCTGCATGTACCTTTTTGAAATTTGATTTTTTAACATCCTTATTTTTGGTGATATTTAATGAAAATTGGGATAAAGTACGCCTGATTCATTGGCCTGATCAGTTTTTCGATATTGATGAACCTTGTAAATCTTTATCTAAAATGTTTTCGATATTGGATTAATGAATCTTTACCTGAAATATTCTTCATAGTTTTTATTGATCTTTAACTGGAATTAAATTGTTAAGCTTTATTTACATTTGATTAAATTATTTATTTTTATTGTTCCTGGGTACCTACATACTGTACTGACGGCCAATTTATTAACGCACTCATTTTCTTTTTTTAAATTAAAAATTTCAGGGAAGTGTAAATTTTTTATTTATCTCAAACTGAAATGTTTCCAATATTTGGCTGTTCTTTTAGTTTGGTGAGACTCGTTAAGTTGCCAGATGTTCTACTGTGAAAAATGTTCTTTTATTAATTTTAATTTAACATGAGGAGTTGTTTTTTTACCATGAAACATGCTTCTTGGGTATTAAACAATACATAATTTATTTACTGGTATTTAAGTACACATTAAGGAGCATGTGCACATTTAATGTATCCGCTATCGGTCCTTGGATCCAAATACCTTCGTCCTGGATATTTCATTTAGTGGAAGTAGCGGTTACTTTGTATTTATATTTATTATGATGCCTGCATACATACTTATTTATGGTATATGATATAGAAAATAGAAATATAAATTAAATGAAGTCTCTAAAATCTCTAAATGTTCTATACTCGTATAGAAAATAAGATACCTTACCGATCCGTCTACATATTGTTGAAATTTTATCCATGAACAATATTTGTACGCATGCCTTCGACTATACATATAATTGTACCTACAGTACCTACCTACCTACATACATATTCTGACTGAATATCAGAATCAGAACAAATACAAATCTGTTGCTATTATCAATTTCGATTTATTCATAGAAACACAATGCCATTGAAATTTGTATATTATTCGTGTTGCAAATAAACTTATTGTGTAAATATATAGAGAGCATAAAGGTTTTTTTGTTGTTGTTGTTGTTGTTGTTGTTGTTGCTATATTATCTACCAAACTTTCAATAGGGAGCAAAGAGAATAGAACCCATTCACTCATCGAATTTCTATTTTCAATTCTCGCAGTCATACATGCATACATACGAGTATATGCATTGTAAATATGTATAGAATATGCTCAGCTCTCAGGGAAAATCTATTTCCATTCCATGTTTCGCATGTTTCATAATTTTATCATCTATTCCTAGTGAGGTCCTGAAAAGCGTTTTAGTAAACAGTCGTTTTTCATACGTTGAATCGGTCAACACGTGATATTAGACATATTTAATTCGTGTGAAAATTTGGCATGCGGTACAAACATAATTTTAAACTTTAAACTATGTACATACATAATTACGTAAATAATTGGCGTTTTCCAGTAATTTTAAACTAACTATAGTGGAATGTTTAATGTTTAATTTGGTGATACTAAAAAAGTGTGGATATTAAAGGGATTATATACAAAATACGTCAAGTAAGTAAAAATATATAATTACTTCACTAAAAAAATCCCTCAGGACTGAAACTTAACAATTAAAAATTAATACAAGCGAAGCTGGTAACATTTTTCTTTTCTATTTTTTTTTTCTTGCATTAGTATGTATGATTGTATGTACACTTACAACACTAACGCTACTTATAAACATTTTCTAACATAATATTAATTTAACCTAGCTACAATTCTACACCAACATCTACAATTATATACCCTCTGTAAATGTACGAGTAATTCTCGTAATGATATTTTATCAAATAAACAATAAACAATGATTTGAAGGCAAGATTACCTATAGAGATTTTTGATTTATGTAGAATGTAGATGTCCTTATATGCATAATGTTGCTGAAGTAACTTTGATCAGCAGGAAACAGACAACCATTCTGCGTATAGTTATAGAATAGATGCACATAGTTAAATACTATAAATCTAAATATTCGTATATAGAGTAATTAACACACGTATTTTTCAAACATCATTAAATATAAAGAACGCAATTCTAAGTTCCATCGTCATATTCATTTAGCAAGAATTTTTAAAAAAATCCTAAACCGATACCCATTCATTGTTGACCCATTATTTCTGCATAGTTCCAATTGTTGACCTAAAAAGTTTCCAGTATTTCTGACCTGCTGTATGATAACTTTTCGAATGTATTTTGTATGGTGTCACACCCGACAGGGAATATGGATACAGTAAGCATTTGGTTTTTGGATGCTGATAGAGAGATTTTTAAGTTTTCCTACAAGGCTTTTTTAAAAATTAAATGTGGTGTAATTTGAAAGGTCGATAAATGAGCAGAGAAGAGTCATACCGATGCAATCAAATGTTTTGGCAATGTAAAATTTTTTTTTATTTTTTTTTTTCATTCAGTCAGAACAAATGTGATTCTCCTAGAAATCCACCTGATTACCTATACATATATCGCAATTAGGAATAATAACAATAGGAATATGATGATAGAAAAATTGTTTCCAATTTAAGCATCCAATCGCCCGCTTCTGATAACACAATTTAAGAAATATTATTTTCGAGAAATGTTGTCTCGAACCGGGGGAGTGGGGACCTTCTACCATTAAATACTCGTAGGTAAATATGTACAAAGACAAAAAAAAAAAAAAACAAATAAAAATTATTTGTACCACTCATTTATACACTTAATATGTGGTATATATCTATGTACATATGTACATATGCACATATATTGTACATATGTGTTCGTATATATAATAAATAGAGTAGGTATAGACAAAATGTAGAGTTACCTATATTTGCTATTCGAAATTACGCTATTCATCTCGATTTTCAAAAGACAGTATTGTGGCAACAATTTAGCTCTCATTCATACATTTTCAAAGCCAGTAGTTTAGTTGTGTATTCGTTTATCCTTTTTAAAAATGGAATGGGAGTTGTGTCTCTGACTTCAAATAAAAAAAAAAAAAAAAGAAGTTATAATTGGATATTATTATTGCCATTTGCAATGAATTAAATTTTATTAAAATTGAATTATTATTTATTTTTTCTATGGCATATTTAAAATATTATGTAAATTTGAGCTAGAAATGGTCAAATGACTGCAAAAAGGCTAACTTCCCTGACTTCATATGATTATACCTGGGAATCAAGTATGGCAATGTAGCCAATCTGATCAAAAGATCATGTATTGAAAAGTGTAGATTTCGTTTATGAGAAGAATCTACAATTGCAGTTCATGTGGATCAGAAAATGGATCAAAGAAATATGATGTGATAATAATAAATGGCTCGAAATGATAAAAGTAATGGTGTTACATTCTATTTTTAAGATGGTAGATCAAATAACGACTTGGGACTGTCCACATGGAAGTTTATAAGCGTAATCACTGGCCTACCAATAGGGTAGGTAGGTATTCATTTGATAATTACTTCCAGTACTCTTCTCTTGTACACCTAAACTATTTTCAATTAATTTTATTTTTTACTCGTTATTTTTACTTTTAACCTTAATCGTACTACGATGTGCCTCTGAAGCACATTCAACTTTAAAGTCCTAATTAATTATATTAATAGATTTTCTAATAAAAAAATCAAATTTAATATTGATTATCAGTTTTAACAAAAATATGAATTATAGGATATCTCCATGCTAAAGCGTTTACTTTATATCTTAAAATACGAAAAAATTACAAACAGTACTAACTATACGTTGTGCTTCACGGGCACATTTAATATTTGAGTTTTCGATAAGTACATTTTTGGGATTACAGTTATTGGGTTATTGCAATGACAAGATCAGACGTGTTATAACGATTAGGGTTAATTTTATTCTTTATTTTAGTTCATTTTAATTTTAGTTTTATTTTTAATGAAAAAAAAAAACCCCCGGTCTGATTCTGGCACATTCGATCCTCCTATAGCCTACTCCTACACAAAGTTAACTACGGAAATGTTACTATTGTTGAGTTAAAACTATGTAATTATGAATTTTGAAATTTAATTTAAATACTAGTATTATTTATTGCCTTTCATTCCATTACTATTCAATAGTTTTCTTATACATATTTGTCCTTTTTCCTATTCGTAGTTTGAATATAGAATAGACTTTTTCTGTGAATATCTATGTATATATAGAATAGATAGTATATGTATGGCAGCATATATATACATAAATGTATATGTAGTTAAGTTATGTATACAACAAGCCAAGACAATACTGTATTATTACTATTATGTCCAAGTCCAGTCAAACTTTATGAACAATCATTGTTCAGACCACGTCAGTATTATGTATTATACAAAACACACAAGACTCATTATTGTATAATAATAGAGAGAGTTATAACAAAAGACAATTGACTTTATTGTCTTCCTAGATTTTGAGGAGATTGGCTGTTAAGATATACATATATAAAGTCAAAAAGCTCGCATATATATGTATATATGTACTACATGTACGTACATACAGCAAGACTCTGTCTCTAAAATTTTCTCAAAAAGGATGACACAAAGAAATTGCTGACAATTGAGAAATACACACACACACACACAATATGATAAAAAGAAGAATAAAAAAAAATTCTTTTATATAAACACAATTTAATATAAACACAATACATAAGCAATCCAATTTTTGATTTGTTTATAGATTTGGCGTTCGATCTTTCCCGCCTCGCAATGTGGAGGCTTTCAAGGTTTCTATGAAAAATCTAGAGGCGATATAAAAACAAATGTCAAAGTCTTTTTTTTAGACATTTCTATTGTTCTGGCGGTTCCTTTCGGTTTTAACATGCGCTAGGATGCAAACAAAAGAGGGAGTTAAAATTCATAAAGATAAATTACCTTACAAATCTACATACAACCTTTAGGAGGAGGCGAAGGAGATGACGTAAAAATTGAATAATTACATTTCTATAAGGCAGAGGAGACTGTACCAAAATTATGTGTTATCCATAGAAACTTTGTAGAACAACGCTACATAGAGATTGGGATGGGTATACAGATATTTGGCGATGGAATATTGATGGAGGGAACTCCTTCCTCATCATCTTTAGCCTGTCGAGCAGGAATTTAGAAGTTTTACCGACATATTTCAATAATCTCACTGGTTTTTCATTAGACTAATGGTAAATGGGTCCCACAACAATATTTTTCACAAATTATTGACAGTACATATTTACAGTTTATTAAGTACTCCTATATACCCTATATACAACTACATATATATGTGTACATATATGTATGTTAAGTTTTTTTTTTTTAAATAAAGTAATTAAATGGTGTATGTATACATAAAAACACATCATACCTTTGTATGTATGCAAATAAATTATAATAATAGTTTTATGTAGGTGCTGTACTGTAAAAACATAAACCATTTATTTCAAACAATTGTTAATTATTATCAATGTAGTGTAATTGGTGATATTTCTGGTCAACTCCATTCAATTGTCTATTGTTCCTTTCAATTTATTTAATTAAATATATACATACATACATACATAAGTACGTACATTTTGTAACGTAATAAAACTCTACCTACACCTTCCCTACAAACACAGTGTAGGGTACATTATGTAGGATTGTAGGTACATAGATACGTATATACAGTTATATACTAATGTAATATTAAAATTAGTAAAGAAGAGTACTTTTGTGTTATCTACTACTATCTGTCCGTGACTATTTTGTCAATACAACAAATCAATATTGATATTGAGTAAATTAAATACAAATGATTAAAAACCTTAGAAATTACATAAAATTGATTGCAGCGCCATAACGATAGGTTGTGTAATTTTTTGGTGTCAACTGTTAAAATTACAGTTTTCTAGGTTCAGCCGTTTAGCCGGAATTTTGATCATAAACGAACGGACATGCATATTTCGACTTAGAATTTTACAAGAAAAGCAATAGTGTACAACATCATACGTGTATAAACACCGAAAATCGACAATTTCTTGGCTGACTTTTCTGTCATAATTGTCATGTCAAAGTATCATTTAAAAATCTACAATATGGGTTCAAAATTTGTTCGTATATCAAAATTAATCGACGCTACGCGATTTCAATGTAAAAATCGGCTAAAAGTGGGTCATTGTCGGTGGAAACCTTTGAGACGATCGATGTACTGCATAATATTATATTATTGAAAAAACTGAAAAAAAATTTATCAAACTATCAACTATCTATTAATTGAATTACTCCTATTATTATATAGATTCAGTGGTGTGCTTAGGATTTTGTTCAGGGTGTTATTTAACAATTTTGTGCCCTTTATTTTAAATCTCGATCTTAACCCTTGGTATGTCATAGTCAATGTTTGAACAGTTTTTATCATTATATGATAAGCATTCTTGTTTCGGGAACATTACTTTCGATCTTTGAGTTTCATACAAGAATATTTATGTATAGAATGGGATAAGTATAGTTAGTCTGCCTATTTTAATATGCGCAATCGAGTTGTTGATGCCATAGTCCTAGAAAACATGAAAATTGATTCAGCCTTAATACACAACCTTTTTAATGGTAGAGTCGGCTCTGGTAAAAATTGTATTGATGTATGTACTCTTGTACATTGTAGAAAATCTATGTTATGAGGAAAATACAAAAGAAAAACAGTTATAAAGCACAAATAGAAAAAAGCTCGAAAAATTGAATTCCATTCAACAATTCTATAAAGAGAAATGATAGAGAAAGCGAGAGATAGAGAGGGTAAAAGAATTTTTGTTGAGTATATCCTACCATCCTACCTATACAAATGCTACCTATACACACATAGCAATGAATGCAATCAAATGAAATAAAACTGCAAAGCGAGTACATAGAGCTTTTGTTTTACTTTGTTTAGTGATTCCATTATTTGACTTCTTTTGTTTTTTGGGGTAGATATTAAAAACCTTTGTGATATGTTCCAATAACAAAAGCCTCCCAACCAAAAAACTAACCACCATTGAATTTATAGTACAATAAAAAGAGATTTTTTGTTTCGTGACTTCCAATAGAAATGGAAAATGATCAAACGCTGGATTGAGTATTATATCGATTTTTGTCCTTGGTAGGTAGGTATTGTTGAAGATACATAAGTACATTATGTAAGCTTATAGAACATAGGTCAATATGTTTGTATCAACAACATTATTCTAATGTACCTAATAAATTTATTTAATGCAAATGTTAATTAATATCTAAAGATCATTATTCCATCAGTCTCATCATTATCATCTGTCTCTATTGTTCGATACAAATTTTTCCCGTTCTAAATACGCATATACAGGTAACCGTCGTATAACGCGGTTTCGAGGGTTTCTTGAATAGTGTTTTTTCGATTACAGTTATTGCCACCATAAAACAGTTATAGGCACGGCACAATTTATTGTCAGAAAAAAAATCAAAATTTTAAAAGCTTCTATTATCCACTTAAAAATTGTGATCATTTTCCATCCATAAAACCATTTTAGTTTTGGGGCACCGGAACAAATCCTATAAAATATGTGATTCTCTTCTTGAATTCATTATATTAGATGTTCATTCCTACTGGACCAGGTATCCGAATTGAAATTGAGCTATTGACCAAAATAAAACGTTTAATCTTTGTTAAGCTAGCCTTCAACTGGTCAACTATTAGCCTGAAGGCTAATATATCGGTCCGTTCGTCCGTGATCGATATTCCGGCTAAACAGCTGAAACCAGAAAGCTTATATGTTGGCAGTTTATCTTGTAGACCTAGAGTAAGATCTCTATTGTTTTTTGAGTAAATCGGACAAGGTCAAGGCGTATAGCTCCATATAATAATAATACGACGATATATTCTGCACGAAGGGGAATATCGATGCGCAAGCTCTCAAATGTTTTAAGTGCACTTTTGGGTGAAATTGAGTTAACTTAACTGCATTTTCTTCATTAGCCTTCATAACATGTTACCTGGCTGATGTGCAGTTTTTGTAAGGGAGTAATCAATAATAGCGGCTCAAGACGCTGTTGAGAGTGCGACCTTCCTATTTACGGACTACCACTTCGAAACTCAAAATTTACTGTAAAATTACATATTCGGCACTTTTGTGAGTTTAAGCATCGATATAATCCTTGCAAGTCGATTCAAGCCGAAAATCTATATAGACGAACAAAGAGGGGAAATTTGCTTAGAGAACGCAATTAGATTGTATCACTAATTTCGTTTTTTATATTGGCCGCTCGATAAACGAGAATTTAATGAATCTGCCTATGTTAAAGTATGATCGATTTGTTTAAATTGAATTGTTTTTATTTTCGTTTATATATTTTGAAAATATTATTGTATGTTTGTTTTTCAATATACAACCAAGGCCACCAGATAATTTTCCAAGGGGCCCATAGATTTCGCTAGTCTACAGGTCCCCACAGGGCTTAATCTGGCACTGCGACCAATACATAGATGATTTTTGTTTATTGATCTTTGACAAACGTTTTTATCATTCATGTCACCATATCAGCAAAATAGTTAAAATTTCCAAAGGAATAACCAGAAATTAGATTATTGGTATTACCATATAAATTAATTAGTGACACCATAGTTTTAAGAAACTGGACGATTTACTAACGCCGTATTTAATTTAATAAAAAAATTGTGGGTAACAAATATCTTTGACGCAGAACTTCTTACATATTATACAATAAGCATGATTTTAGTTTGATAAATTTATTCATTTACTTAAATGTATCACAATAAGAACAGTCTTCCTAAATGTTTAAACAAAAAATAATAAGACGTTACGGAGATTATATAACAACATAGATGAATCAAAATTGAATAATTATTAATTTTAATTAGTTAATTTCTAAAACAATTTTTAATTGGTTTTTTGTTGCACAAATAAGGCACATTTGCAGGTTCCAATAACAATTATTTGTTTGTTTATTACATAAAACATTAATTAATATATTAAAATTTGATTTTTTTTTTCTTTGGATTATACATAGATTAAGTTTGGATGCACTAATTTATGCATTGATACCATTTGGATAGCTGCTGTCTTCTAAAGCAAGCAATAAAAAATCGGATAATAAAAACAATTCAGAACCTTAATCATACCATGTTTTGTTTCCGTACAAAAAAAACAAAAAAAACAAAAAAAACAAAAAAAACTAATAAATAAGTGGAAGCTTTGTTTTTACTTTAGAAATTTCAATTTTTTTTTTCCTCTACGTTTTGAACAGTTTTTAATCGTAAAATTGCAATATAAATTTTGGTAGTAAGTATTGCTCACCTGTATACACGCTAACTCAAGAAAGCGTTAAGCTAGCGACTTGAAATTTTGAGTGATTTTTTTTTTTGTAAACTAGTTACCTTGGTATTGATAATCGGCCAACTTGTTTGAACCCCTACCATACAAATTATATACGAATATATAGTAACCCATATATTAGATTAGAGAAATAACATCTTTTTTAAGGATTAGGGAAGGATAGAGATGAATGGGTGTGGAATCCATATAGATTTACTAAGCAGTCTTTTTTTCGGGATAATCATTAAAACATCATATCATAAATTTATGTCAATTGGTTAATTTTACCACATTACACATACATTCAAATCAATTAATAAAAGAGAATTTCAAATTTTCCACAAATAAAATATGACTTCGAATCAAACCTTGGTATGATTAAGGTTAAAAATATTTTCCTTTAGTTCATACTTAAATTTAAATGCAAAAAATACATCTTATTAGGGTTTTCTAATTTATATATATAATTGGTGCAATTCAAAACAATAGTAAATTTAAAAAAAACATATAGTTAAGAAAAAAATATTTTTGGAGTTGAGGGGAGGATAAATAGTGTGTCATGTAGGCCAATCTCTTCATTGATTGAAAATAAAAAGTAGGAATAATAAGTACCCACACATTTATCTATGCAATAGTCCATATACATATGTTAGGACGAAAGAGCTAAATGTTTGAAAGTATTTTTTTTCGAAAGAAAAATCACAAAACAAAAATTAATAATCCATGTAAGTTCCTTTTCGTCTTAAAAAATCTCACGCTTTGTGCCTGATACCTAGATAATTCCTTCCCAACCTAATCACTTTTCTCAATTGTTTCGTGTTAGGGATTTTATTTTGTGCCACTTTCACTAATGTAAAAAGTAAAATTTGTTTAGATTGAGAGCAAGCTGCCACTTCCATTGACAAGGATGGAAGACAAACTATAGAAATTCCGGAAATATTTTAAAAGTGATTCTATTTAATTAATAAATAATTAATAGAGTACGCGAAATAATTACCAAAAGGTCATCTTTACAAGTTTGTCCAGTATTGTAAGCTTTTTGTTTTATCATAATTATTAAGGTGAAGAGGCAATTCCGTCCGTCTTTAAGATATTTTTGGTTATTCCCGTTTGGCCCCGACTTTGCACACAAAATACCGGCAATTTATTGCCGCCAAGTTACCCGTTATCAACCATTTAACGATACTAACGTTCGTATATTAAAAATCGCCGCAATGATTTAATACAAACTACGAAAATAATGGAGATAATTTTTTTTTTGCACTTCAATAAATTGTTGTTGGAAAATTATTGTCGATTATTGTCTAGCTTTAAGCCACACAATTATTTTACAAAACGGCGAACAATATTCAACGTGTAGAACCGGTAATTGCAACAATTATGTAATTTTTGTTTGTTTGTTCAGACTTAAAGGATACTTAGGGGCCTTACTATGAATTAAGTTACAAAAGCAGAAACGAAACGAACAATATGTGTTTAATGATCGAGGCTTGTAGCCCAAATAGACTTAACTTAAAATTTTCAATTTGTTTAATTATGGTGAATTTTTTTAATATTTTACATATTAATTTTTCTAATAATTGGGGTTAACATGTGTTAATAAAGTAGCTGGACAAATTTCACTGCAACGGAAACTTGAACAATCATGTTTGTCTAATTTTTTTTTTGTCTAATTTTTTTTGTCTAATTTTTGTCTAATTTTTTTTTTTTTATTCAAAGTATAACTTTAATTTCATTCAGTTTGATTTAAAAAATTCGCGATTAAGGTTGCTGAGCAATTCTTTTTACGTCAAAGGGTGTATATTATGTTTGGACAGCATAATAGAAAGTATATTTTAAATCACTTTCTCAACGAAAATATTAGTCGTAGTACAATCTGC
>JANSTT010017599.1:0-16443 GCA_026745375.1 Platyura marginata
AAAATTTTGTTCTATTGTGCACACGACTTTCTTACCTATTGTTCCACGCTGCTTGAGAAATGGTTTCTCGATATTTTTAGTATACATTTTTAATATTCATTCAAGTACTAGTTATATAGGAAAAATTGATAATTTTTAGTATTAAAAATCTAAATAAAATAGGCACATTGTTAAAAGTTGAGTAGACCTTTAAAGGTAAGAGCTTCAAGTTCCAATTACAATATCTCGGGAAAAAAAAATCAATAAGTTAAATTGATTATTGATGATTTTGATCAAAATATGTGATTTAGGAACTAGTTTTTTGAAAAATCAATATTACCAGACCACTTTTGTTAAATCGCGATTAAAATTTTAGATTTTAATCATTTCCATAAAAAAACAAAAGGTTTTTGTAAATGTTAAGGAGGCAGCATTTCTACTGTTCAAAATGAAGATTACAAAGAAATGAATAAAAATCAATAATCGTGACTGGAAAATACACCGTATTTTTCTTTTATAACAATTTTTTATAAATAAAATTTTGCAATTGTGACTTAAAAGTCTTTTTCCAAAGATTTTCCAAAGACGTAACTATAGTGTAAAAGAATTTAAGCCCATTTATGTCAAATAAAAAATATCTAAAGATTGTTAATTTTTTCCTGTAGTATAATTTACTATTTGTATTTCGTTTCTCTAAAACATACTGGACCAACGAAATAATGTATTCTACTAAAAATTTCGAGAAACCTATTTTCTACCAGAAATCGTATCAAATTACACAGGATTTTAATATCTTACCATACTGTTTTGTTCGCACGGGTATGGGTGGTGTTGTGGCACCTTCACCCCGTTGTGAACGAGCTGCCAGCCAGATATAATATAATGTATCCGGGTATAGACCACCCAATGTATACGATTCAGCGTTCGCTATTCGCCTTTAATTAAATATTGGTTTTTGATTGTATGCTTTTTACCATTTATGTATATAAATAAATAAAATAAAAAAAACAAAAAACAAAAAAAGAGGAAAACATGCAGTTATGTTTTATTTACTTGTGATGGGCTTCGTTCGCATATGTATCATTCCAATATAGTTCATAGTGGACAATATTCTCGCTCGAGTGGGTTGGCCTTGACCATTGTAGGGTAACGGCCGTTTCTCCAATATCTGTAGCACGGAAACTACTAGGTTGGGATGGAACGCCTGAGAAAATTTAATTTTAAATATCAACTTGTAATTCAATATAGAAGGTTTTCTTCTTTTTTTTTTTTTTTTTTTCTTTTTATATGGCAAATAGCAAGAGAACATTTAGTTTAAATGGGGGATACAAAGTTAAACAAAATAAGTTTTTTTGTACGGAATTTCTCATTCACTTTAATTCCCTAAACAACCCTTAATAAACAAATCAAAAGGGTTGGACAACTTACCTTGTTGTGTTTTAACTTTAACTGGATTGGACATTGGACCAGCTCCCATAGAGGTAAAAGCTTGTACACGTACTGTATAAATGGCATGTGGTGTTAATTCCGATATTGTAGTTAATTCGCTGTTATCCACCATTTGTGAATCCCAAGATGCTTCTGGTTGATTTGGATTTGTCGTATAATACACTTTGTAGCCCTATTACATTAGAAAGTTTTTTTTTTTATTTAAAAATCAATCGATTATGTTCTTATTCCGTTATTTTCTAGAATTTAGTTCAACTATACATACGTACAACGTACATACAAATATCTATCTATATATATTGCATATCTATGTATATGGATTTTAGGGATAAACATTTTATCTTCCAAAATGGCGCATTTCAATCGAAATTTTTATAGTTATGTGTATATATAGAGCATTTTATTTTACTACTAAAAATTTAAATAGAAATAGCCAAAATAAAGGAAAAATTTTCTTACGGTCACTTGTCCATTTGGTGTCTCAGGTGGTTCCCATGTAATAACCATTGTTGACGAACTTAATGGACGTACTTGAACATTTCGTGGTGCACTTTCCATTTCTGAAAAGTAAAGTGAATTTATAACGGATAGGTATGTATACAAAATACACTCAGGTTTATATATAAAATAAATGGTTATTTCAACAGTTTTCATAATGTCAAAAGATTTTCTTGAAGTCGATGAAGTTTAAATTTAATTGCATGTTCTATATATTTAAGTATAGGTATTTCTGCTTTGATCTAAATGTGTACCTAGATTGTACAATTATAGAATATAAATACCTATATAGGTACATATAATGTACGTTTGTACGTGCTTTCATAATTTAAAAGTAGGTATATATGTATGGTAACGTAATTCCAATGTTAGGGGAAAGAGAAAGGATTTTTTTTTATATAAGTATGATTAAAAAAATGAATAAAAATCCATCCATTAACGTACAACATTTTTATATTTATATTTTCCTAATTACAGAATGAAGTAAAACCCGACAAATCGACATTCTAACAAGTCAAATTTCTGAAAATTTGGCCTTCCCGGATATATTCAACGTCAATTCATGTCTAATAATATTTCTGTCGAATGCATAGGACACTAATTTGAAACGAATTTATCGTCAATCTTAGGTATTACTAGGGTTGATATCTACAGTTAACAGTTCCGTGTGAAACATAATGTGCAGCAATTCTTTTTGTTTTTTCGAACCCCCGAAATTAAGATGCACAAAATTTCGTTTTCGATATTTGAACAATGATAAAATTGTTCGGAAATCAAAAACTCCAATAACTCCCAAAATATTTTAAAATTGTATTTATTGCAATTTTGGACAAATCATTTTTCTCATAATTTTTTAATTTATTTGCAAGGTATAGGCCATTTTATTTTGAATTATTTAGGCAATTTAATTAAATTTTAGAACAAAGAATTAGATCGCTAGAATTAATTTGATAATAAAAATCGGGATTTTAGACTAATCTAACAATTTCTAAATTAAATTTTCCACTTACTTGCACCTCCATTATTTGAAAAACCTTAAAAATAGAGTGCATGAAAAAGTATACAAAACAAATGTTAGATGATTTGGTAATATTTAAGTAAATAATATAGAACGATGTAAAAATAAAGAAATTTCACGTTAATCGCAAAAGAAAAACTTACAAGAAAGTATAATCCAAAGTTTTTTGGAAAAATGCATGAAAATATATTAAAAACAATTTAATAAAAACGACAATATAAAAGATAAATTATAATTAAGACACTGTAAAAACAGAAATACATAATTAACTACTTGTATATAAATTAAATATTTACGTAATCATTACCTGTTTCTCCAGTAGTACATGTCGCTGGTGCTGAAGGTGGTCCTCTGCCGATATTATTTACGGCAATTACATAAAATTCATATTCAGTATATGGACTTAGAGCACGCACCACATAAAACATTGTAATAATTCCACTAATCTCACTGAAAGCCTATTTGAAGGTGTTAAAATGATTTAATTAAAACCATACATACATGAATATGTCTATATGCATAAAAGCATTTTAATAACAAAGGCTATATAAAATTATTATGTTACCTGATTAGCATTTTTGGGTTTATATTGAATAACGTAGTATTGTAAATCCTCCGGTCCTTTATAGGACCATTCTAGGCGTACCGACGTTGCTGTTACTTCAGATATAACAACATCGGTCGGTGCAGTTGGTAAGGCTATTTTAAAATTATAGGATTATTATTTAATTATAATATGCATAGGTAAGTAGTTTCTTTGATATAACTTAATAAAGATTATAAAATATAAAAATCATTAAATAACATACATTGTACTTTAACTACTGCGGACGCTTCAATTTGGCCTAATGTCGAAGCAGCTATACATGTGTAATTAGCGCTATTCAATATATTCGTCAATTCTAAAATATTTCGGCCAACTGGTATTTCATCTTCAGGTGTAATGTCTATTGTTCCTTTCTTCCATTTGACAAATGGCATTGGTGATCCAACGGCTACGCATGTTAGGCTCAAATTGGCACCTAACATTACTTCGGTAAGGGGTTCTGGTGGACGAGAAAATTGTGGTGGTACTCGTCTTACTTTTACATACAATGACGTAGGTTTAGAATGTTCTGTTCCGATAGAGTTTTCTGCTACACATTCGTATTTTCCTTGGTCATCGCTAACGCTGCTATCAATTTGTAAGCTTCCTAAAAATATAAATTAAAGAAATGAAGTTAATCATTGCAAGAAAAATTAATATAAAGAGGAAAAAGAAGAAATGAAATGAAAACAGACTTAATTTGCATTATTACAATACGAAAATAAATTTTAAAGTCAACTGAAAATGAAGAAAGGAATTTTCCATTTTAGCACAATGCACAATCGAATCTAAGATAAGAAATGTATCTTAATATAAGTCATAATACCGGCAACCCCACTTTCTTTCTCATCATTCAGACCCATCACTGATTTAGATTTATTTTTTTCTTCATTCACTAACAAAGCAACTACCCTTTGAGATCAAATAACATCGTCTTGAGTTTAATCAAAAAAACATAAAAGCCAATTTAACTATTCATTTAGTAATGTCATAGTAGAAAAAAAAGTTAATTTGGGTTTTCAGAAAATGAAAGAGAAAAATTAGGGCACGTATTGCTTGTTCCGATATTTATTTCCGCCTTTGCAAATTTTTTACCATTTGTACATTATGTACTATGACCATGAAGATAGTTTACTATATTTTTGTAGTATCTAAGTAATGTATGTAGGTGTAGGTATACATACATATATCAGTTCCGACAAAATTTCTAAAATTTAAAATATAAGTACACCTGTGGGATGATTTCCGTTCGGGCATTTTATCAACTATAAACATAACGGATATTTTACGCATTTCTGAAATTAACTTTTAGTATATTTTCATGTGATGTTGATGACCAGCCGCCGTTCTCAAATGGCCAATTCTGTCCAACCAGTAACAGTCTTATCAACGCAAGATGTCTGGTACTTAATTAGTTTAAATATTAAGCAAATTCCTTAAAGCTGAATTTTTTAGAATATATTCCTATAGTCCCACATCTTGTGGATATTGTTGTTTGAAAAACTAGCTTGAATAAGAAGTACCTATTGTCTTTGATTATTATATAACTCTGATCAGAATCTATATGTGGCGTTATGCCTAAGTACTTAGATACTGAATAGGTACTAGTTATAATTCATATATTTCATTATTGTTAACTACACTAAGTTAACCTACAAATGTTTTACAAACTTTTACAAATTAATAAACTATTTAGCTAACTCATACTTATATGTTTATGTACTAATGTTCACGATTCAATACAGATTTCTACATACCCTTAATAAATTGTACAAAATCAGCAAACTAGAAACCATTGAGTTAATAACTAATAAGTTCTCAATAAAATTATGACTGAACAACAAAATCCATTCCACCAATAATGTGGCCTTTGCAAACAATTTTATTATTAGAAGTCGATCTCTTTTGATATTTTTCCTCTTGTGAACTTATTCACCTAAAATAAAGCTTAAAGCAGAGTTCTATAAAACTCGCACAAATGATATTTCCTTTTTATATTGATGGTTATATAAAAATGCGCAAAATATTTTTTCCGTTTTTTTTTCCCATCAGCCATAGCTTCTCCTTATCATCAAATTTTCTATAGTGCTGGAAAAGATGAATTGCCAACACAAATCTTCTGCCGTCAATACAATATGGGCGCAAAGGAGTAAAGACGTGACTTCGATTTCATTTCAATATTTCAAAAATGGGTATTTGGAAAATTTTTTTTAAACCAGTAGCAGCTAGCAGGTAGGTATATTTACAATAAAATTGATTTAATATTGTCAACGAGTGTATACATTTTTATTGGTTCCACATCAGCGTTTGAGGATATGTACCCTCTACACCTGTACACACATATTCTAGGCATGACGAACATCTATCTATCATAAAGGTGGCAATGGCAATGGAAATAGGTGGCAGGTATATATATATATATGTATATAGAGGAGAACAGCTAAAGGTAAATGTTTGAAGACTGGGGTAGTTATGCAATGTAAATATGGTCGGATTACTTTAGAGCTATAAAATTATTTGATGCTAAAATATTTTTCATGTAAAATGTTTTATGATACATTTTAAAATGATTTACATCAATAAAATAAAAATGTGCTACCAGCAAGTTGATATCAGCTTTTACCCCGATATGCAGCCATATCCGAAACTAAAAGCATTTTACCCAGTAAATTTCAAAGTTCAAAAATGTTTTCAAAATCACTTCTTTTTTTTTTGCGTAATGAATTCACCATTAAAGTAAAAACGTTTCATACAGAGATGTATTCAGTCGGTAATGATTAAACATATATTATGTTTCATATATCTCAAAAGCAGTTTTGCATATTTTGTGTGAAAAAGTTAAAAAGTAGTAATTTCTCCTATTTGATATGGACGACATAGCTAGAATTGATGTTGGCAACATTGGCAGTTACAAGCTGTTGTTTTCGATGAGATGATGACATAGTGATTTATAAATTGGGGTTTAATTCGGTAAATTTACGCAAATGTTAGTTAACAACATTTTCTATTTGAAGGAAACTATTTGGGAGAAATTCAAAAAAAATGTTAGTGGAAAACCTTAAAAATATATTTTTATGGCAAAAATGCTAAAAATTAAAAAATATCTCATATGAACAGAACAAAGTTACATAAATCGGCGAGTAGTTATGGTATTTACATATAAGAACAAATATTTATAGTAATTTAAGTATAGATCATTTTATAAAAAGCAGAGAAATGTACAATTTGTTATTTATTTGTAAATCATTTTTAATATTCGTAAAAAATCTATAATTTCAAAAGAAATTAATTTATGTTCGAAAATATAAGTTTAAATTAGACAATTTCTAAATTCTGCAATTTAAATTAGCCATTCTTGTATAGAGCTCTATTAAATATTTATGTAACCAGAATCACTAGGAATCTCTATCATACTAAACAAAAATTCTAATTAGGCTCTACAATACAACACAAAAGCATCATCGATATTTATTGGATCGTAATGAAGTATCTATGTACATCTACATATTTATATACACATACACATACATATATACGTATATTTCCGCAAGATAAACAAAGAGCAAACATTATACAATTTGCTTAAAAACTTTTCTCCTTAATCAAAGGTCCAATTGGCATTTTGAACTGCATATACAATATACATATAGTACTGACCAAAAATTGGGGAAAGAGAGAAATAGCCGGGGCCAATTGGGACAGACAAATTATTTGAAACATAAATTTACTATACTTACCATCAATAAGGGAGTAACGGGGATTGTTCATGTCCACTCGTTTCATATCCTTAAGCCAATAAATTTTTGGTGGTGGATTTCCTGTAGCCCGACATTGCATAACAGCAGTATGACCAATTTCTATAACACGAGTGTTGGGACTTTGAGTAATTACTGGAAATCCAATCGGTGTTTTATCAGCTGCAAAAAAAAAGTTCATTAAAATTAGAATAATCAATTTATTTTACTCTTATTATGTGTATAGTACATATATAGACCTAATCAAAAATAGGTACATTTAATACTTCTTTACTTTGTAAAGAAAAGGACTAATTAAAATCGCTTTAATTTAATTGAAAAGGGGCAGTTGCAAAAGAAAAAAATATTAACTACTCAAAATGCGAAGTATCCAGGGAGTAGCTATATAGTTGATGATGTCATTTTTTTAGAGATATTTTTATTGCAAAAATTATTCGCATACGGATTAAGTATCACAAATTGTGATTCACAATTCACAAAATTGTTGTATTTTCTACGCGTTTTATGTCAAAATAAGACTAAGAAGCTTTCAGCCGATTATGTGCTTTTTGTGAAATTTGGTAAGCTTGATTTTTTATCTCAATTAGAGAAAATACATTTTTCTAATGCATTACACAATTTACAACAACAAAGTGGCTAAATAAAATATTTGTTTTTCATTTCATTTACATTTTTTTTAATTTCTTTTTTCTAAATTTTTCTACGTTTTGGTTTGTAATGTAATTATAAAATAAATAAATTTGTATTGGAAACTAATTGCAGTACATAAATATAAACTAAAGTTTATTGCACATCAGTGGCAGATTAAGCGACCGCGTAGGGGGCCCTGAAGTCTTAAAATGTCTTTTCATTAGGGTTCGAGGAAAATTAAGTTTTTTTTTTGTCTTATATAAATTTATATCTAGTCTTTTTGTAGAGAAATGGACCACTTGAGTTGTGATGTTCTTTTTTTTACGAAAACTTTCAAATCCTCGTTATTTCATCGATATTTTTAAGCATTGCTATTTTTGAGGTAGTGCTATTATTAGACTGTAACTAAACTCATATTAAAATCAACATATCAAACACCAGTCGATCTTAAACCCCTGATCTCCCGCTAAAATCCTATCCACTGTGCCATTTTATCGGTCACCCTACCCTTATTACCTACTATAAGTATTTTATTGACTAGAACTAAATAAAACTTTAAATATCATTTAAAATAACTTATGCTTTAATAATGGTTTTAAAAAAATAAATAAAACATTTCTGTAAAAAAATCACAATTTGGGTAACATATGTTTGTTTGTAGGTAGGTATATGTATAAGATATAAGTAGGTATATATGTATTTATATAATATATAAAGAATAAACCACAGAATGAGAATTTATTTCGATAAGGGGAAAAGCATAAAATAATCTTAAACACGATAGAGCAAATTTAGTATCTTTTTTAGTGTTAAATTGCACCATCAAACAAACCTCTATATACCAACTAAGAAGAACTAATGGATTTTTTGGTAGAAAGACGAGAAATCGAGGGTAGCAGTACAAAATAAATTGTAATTTTGGTAAAAACGACATATTTATGTTCAAAGTAAATGTTCATTTGGACGTTGGATGCTTTTAATTTGTACATTTGTATGTTTATTTGACTTGTAAAGGATAAATAAAAGAGTTACTGCTTTCAGTAAAATGGTAATTTTCATTAGGAATAATAATTATTCAGAAGAGTATAGTGTATTTTATATTATACTGCTTGGAGAAGGTATAACATGTTTATGGTAAATTAATGAATCAACGAACTAGCCAGGGGAAGACAGTGGAAGAGATAGATTTGTCTTTAATAATTAATTCATTTGGCCAATACCCCACTTTAGATATCATAGCTTGACTTCATGATTAATTCATTCAATTAATTATAAGTAACTATTATGTATGTACAGTACATGAGTACATGTATACAAATCATCTATGTAATGTAATGGTTTATTTTTTAATTACAATTCAATGGACTAATATTGGTGAGAAATTTGATGTTCGTATAAAAGATGGAAGAGGTAATTTTATAGGTTTCAATAATTTATTTATTATTATCAAATATTAAAAATTGTTATAGCGTTACCTTGATTACTTTTAACTATATGAATTATACATAATTTCTATTCTACTATCTACTATGCAATAAAATTATGTTCGTAGGGAAGTTTTCGTAAATATTTTTCCATAAACCAATGTTCGTATGAACCATTGATTTTTAAGCTTTTAATGCTTACTTAAAAAATCACTTTGAGCAATGCTAGAAATAAGCTCAACTTTAATTTGGAAACAAGAGCTTAGCGCGAAACGTAAGGTTTTTTTTTAACACGGAACCAACGAACAAGTGTAACGTTATATCTCCGTACGTATTAACAACAGTTGAAGTATATCTACGATCCTATGTCCTATTCAGTTGGCTATTCCAAAAAATTCTAGATGAAAACCATAAAAATATGGCTTAAATCATGCATCTAATTGTAGTACGGTACCATTAATTCAAAATTCTAAACAACCACAATCATCTATTATAATATTCACCTGCGTAAAATGTATTTTTCCTTTGAAACATAATTTAACGACAAAACTGCTTGATGTTATCAAGATGGTTTGATAAAAACCTCCGTATTATATATTTATATGGAAGACATTTTAAACTTTTTTTTATTGGAAAATATTTTTTTAAATGACAACGCAAACAATTTTACTGTCGTTTAAAAAAACCGAGAAGCACACTCAAGTTAACACCAACAACGAAGAAAAAAAAAACTGAAGATGTTGGAAAGGGCCCCTTTTTTCGTATACGGTACCATACGTAGTATATTCGTATATTATATTAGAAAACACCCATGCATGAGAAATATTCCAAAACCACACAACAATGTATTTTCGCTTAAAAGGCATACATCAAACTTTTCCTGAATAAATAGTAGATAAAGTATGTAAATTAATTTTAAACATAAAGCAACAAATAATTTTCTATTATTTATGAAAAAGATGGAATTTTGTTTTTAAGAAACTGTAAAATGTTAAGTCATCATTATTCAAAGTGTTAATATTATCTTTATGGTTTTGTTAAGCCATATCCTTTTAAAACCATATAGACATACATACATATGTAGAGGCTACATACATTCAAAATATACATATGTATGTATTCCAATTTAAAACAAACGGGCCTGGATGCACGGTTAAAAGGATGAATTTGAAACACGAAATGGTTTTAGTGTTAAGACTATTAACAGCTTTTAGTTTTCCAGTCCCAAACGAAAACTTATATATAAATGCTATTATATATATATGTATACATATATATCTGCCTACTCTAGTTATATACATATATTTACTATGTATCTACCTATAGTACATAACTACTCTGTATGTACAAAGGAATAGGGATAATATACCCACACATAATATGGGGCTAGTTGAATTGAGGTAGAAAATACTAAAGATATATAATAATGAAAATGCAAAGAGCGTATAAAAAAGATATAAAATATAGTTAAGAAAGTAGTAGTATATATATATATATCTATACATATCCAGAAATTTATGCATAAACAAAAGAAAAATACTTATCTAAGCTTTAAGTTGGGATCCATAACTAGCAACTGTTATTTCCCAGTCAACCAAATAGTATTCAACAATACATAAGTTCAAATTGCATTGCAGTATACTGTAGGTTTGACAGAAATAAAGTAAATAGTAATTATCATATTTATGTAATAATACACTATAACTATACCTATGTATATTAAAGAAGATTAAAATTTTTGTTCTTACTAAAATGTATAGTAGGTAAACACAGGTAACCCTCGTATAACGCGGAGGTTAGGTTCCATAAAAATGGCGCTTTATACGAGACAAGGAACCCATAGAAAAAGTAAAGTTCAAAATCTAATAAAAACGCTATATTTTCAATTATATAAAAAAAAAACTTCCTTTCAAAAAATTCAAAAAAAAAAAATCAAATGTCAAGTTTCAGTTGAGTTTGAATGGTTTTCAATTAATACGACTAATTTTCAACGCAGTCCATGAATACATGATATTTATGAGCTTCGTATAAAAAATTTATTTACGTATTCAATTTTAAGTGAAAAAATCAAGATTTGCAAATTTCTAGACTGCGTTAACTACTCTAACCACGTTGTACAAGGGACAACAACGCAATTTTAAAACCGTGTTATAGAAGTGCCGCGTTATACGAGGGTTACCTGTAGGTACTTTTAACTAAATGCCAGATTTTCATTGTTCCGTTATTTACAAAACTAAAAGGAGATGGAATAAATTTAATTTATACAAGGAAGTCTGTATTGAAAAGCGTTGTTGTTGAAAGCTTATTAAATTATATCCGCGCCTCCAACCTAATAATATAAATTAAATATCAGAAACAATGTCGATTTTTTTTTTTTAATTAAAAAAATTTCAAAACAGAAGATTCATTAAATTAAGAAAATATCTAGAAATTCTATAAAATTTCGTTCAAAAGATGGTGTCATGTAGAAATTTTCAAATTTTTTTTTCACAAATTGAAAGTTTTCCAACAAAAATGGCTGCTAAGTAAAGCTACATGTTTCCCACACTAAATTACCGGTCCTTCTCTCCTTCCCGACTCTTCCCTCATCCTTTTTTCAATATGGGTGGGGAAAGGGTCGAAATAAGGGTGAGTTTAGTATGGAAGCCGTGTAGCTTTATTTAGTAATTTTTTTAAAAATTGTTTACGATAGCAAATTGAAATTCTTTTTATATGAAACAGAAAGATCGTTCGATTTAAATACTCGTTTTTTTGTTAGAAACAAAAACATAATAGATACATATTGTTCCGCTTTAAGTTAAATCACGTTCACCAAGAAGTGGAGAAAATTCTACAAAAAAAAATGTAACCAAACACCCATTTTACAGTATAAATTTGCTTCTATAAACACTACCAGAGCAATGCGGTTTAAATATAATAAATTATCCAACCGCAACTTGCAAAACACAAAAATGTCACACATTCAGATTTCTTCTACCCATTTTTATCTATTACTTTTTGTTTGCATTTGCAGCATCTCCATGTATTCAATGTATGTCTGTATATCCGTTTATGTTGGGGGTTAAAGAAGCTGTTCCTTCCTCGCTTAAAATAGTGTAACAATACATCTTTCATGTAACATTAACCTAAGAATTTTAATCTTGTGTATTTCTAAACGTATTTTATGCTGTTTATGTCAGCTACTGGTAAGACATATAAAAAAAAATATCTTTAAGTATATTAAATTTTTATGGTTATATTTATGCTTAGCTAGGAATTATTCCTGTGAGGATAATGTGTTTTATACGATGTTTTAATGTTTCTGCAAAATGAACATTATTATAGTAGTACATATTTAGCAGAAAAAACATCTAAATAATAAAGTTATAACGTATTTATAAAAAGACTGATGTTGAAAATTGTATATATTTAAAATGAAAAGTGGCGTTTTATGCGGAAAAACCAACTTATTAAATATTTAATTAAGATAACCATATGTGTAATCATCATTGACATATCAGGTAGAAATATAATGTCCATTAGCCAGTCCACTAAGTTGGATAAGCCTGCATTTTAAATTTTTTGGGTACACAAATTTTGGTTGTGTATGAATTTTTTACATTATTTGACCTTTTTTCTTGAATAACTTATGTAATTTTATATTTTTCTTTTTTTTCGAGTAATTAAAAATAAGTGATGTTTGAATTTTTTTTTTTTTTTAAATCGTTAATCATAAAGGTATTTTTTGTTATTTATTAAAATAAACCATATAGCCCCTTATGGTGAAATTATTGCCTATATACGATCCTACTTATCATTTTTTTTTGTGGGATAAAAATAAAATCTATGTATTTGTAGTATTGGACTGGTCGTCCAGTATTCGCGTTTTCTCAAACCTTCGATCTAACTCTAAAAAATGGCCATTTTCTTACATCTGTAGGAAAAAAATAACTAAACGGTTTTTGTTCTTTGAAATGCTTAAAATAGCGTAAAAATGTATGAACTTTCGTTTCAATACATAACAAGAATACATAGAAGGAAATTTTGTAGTCATCTTTGGCAGCGTTTTGATATTATGTTTAAATTAAAAATTATGTTAAATATGTTAAGTAATGTAATACTTTTATTATTAATGCATTTCCGAGTTATTTTTAACTTTTATTGTTATGTATTTATACCTTTTATAATCTTAAGATGCAGAAACTCTATAACGTACAGTTTTGATATTCAAAAATGTAATTTATCGACCTTTCCTTATATCGTAATACATACTATTTTCAAGCTTGAAAGCATTATATTTTAAGAACATATACATATCTAAGTATGTATATAGTTAGAACAAAAACAAAGATTATGTTTCTGTTATAGAATATGAATATGAAACAAAAGGTGGAAGTAACGTGCATAATTTACATAAGAACTATTACATACTAAATTTGACAAGAAACAGAAGATTTATAACAACACAAAATAATGTTCATAATATTTGGTGAATAAGTGGTACGTTACGTTTTATACTAGTAAGACATGCCTAGTAGAAAGCTCTTTTTACTTTAAGCACTTTAAACTTTTTATTTCCACATATAAGAACATTTAATCGTCTTTTATAATTTCGTTTATATGGATACTAAACTGATATGTACATTGTACAATGTACATATTCTACACAGCATAAGTGGTTGTAAAGTGTTTATGCCATAATTCAGTTTTTTCGGTTATTTGACTGAGGATTTGTGATGCATTAAATTGTATGGCTTCCATAATAATTCTTCAATGTGTAAGTAGACAGTACAGTTATTCATCTTACAATCTATCATTATTAGATAGTATCACGTATATATAGTACAATTCTTATAAGAAGGAATGGACGGAGGGAGGAGGGGTCCTACTTACAGAATGATTTTTCTTAATATGTTTAGACTCGTATATGATGTTAATCAAAGGATCTTGATCTTTATTGTACTGACTCCTTGCTCAATTCTAGGCTATACAAACCACAACATTTCCATATATCCATTCAGTGTATGCATTATCATTCAATTTTTTTTAAATTGTACCTAGTCTAAGAATCATTTACGTTCAAATTAATCAAGTTCTACTGTACTATACTAGTATTATAGGTATTGCATAGTTGATGAAGCTGGCTGATAGCTAACTACATCTTACTACAATTTCTTGTTGGTTTTATAACATTTTTGCTTGATATTTCCCCCATAATAAACCTAACTTATCACAAACTTCTATTATTCTGAAGGATTCGTACCTCTATAGTTATTCAGTCGTATATAGAAAAGAAAAGGATATACGGTGTGGGTATAAGTACTTATAAAATAGAAAGAAAACATAAATACACGATGATAATATGTTATTCTATTGCGGTTGTAGTACGTTGCAACTACTATATATTCTATCGTATATCCACTATTCTGCTGCCGCATAACCAAGAGCTTTTAACGAATTAGAGACCCAGGTGAAGCTAAACATAATAACGTAAAACATTTGTCGTTAACCATGGCTTCACCTGGATTTGGTTCGTTATAGTGGTAAGGATGTCTTGTGAATGTACCTATACACCTACGACCTACGTATATTATTCTTAGTTCTATATTATCCTATATAGGTAAAAGATGCACGTTTACTCTCTTGAGTTTAAAAAGAATGTTTGAGGAATAAGAATTACTTACTATATAGGTTTCATGGGATGAATATGTGTCACGTGTTGCACGGACAAAGAAAATTTAAGGAAAAAAAAAAAACTTTGTCATTGGTTTTATAGATGGTTAAAATTATACAATAAAAAAAAGACAGATAGGCATCTTCCTTTTTGGAACAAATAACGATCAGATCGATGAATGGTAATTTTGTCGATTGCCCTATTAATGTTCTGTTTGGAGGGTGAAATTTATACCAACACTTGAATTACAGTAGGCGTCAAAATTAGTAGAATCTCTAAGAGGACTCTATTTTCTTGAATCGAAATAAATCAAAAATTAATTTTGTCATCAAATAGAAAATTAGAATATTTAATCTCATCATTTTTTAATTCTATTATTGGTTCCAGAAAACATGTATAGAATACTACATCCCAAAGCACACATGTTCATATGGACCATTGAAGATATATTTAGAAAATTGTACACTTTGTATCTCAGACAATATTATGATTATAAATAGAACAGAAAACGTTTCCACTCAAAAACAGTCATAAATGTTGATTAGATGTAAATAAACTCTTAAAATTAAAATTTCATTACAAGAACAGAAGTACGAAATTTAGCCTTATTATACATACATATGTACCCACATAAATTTTGCCACCTGTACTGTAAAACAAAAGTCAGATTTTAAATTTTATTTGTTATTTATGCATAAGTATCAAATAAAGAAGATTCCCGATTCGAATTTGAACGATTTCCGAACAGACATCTTAAATAACCATAAATAGTAGTAAAATAAAAAGTCTTATATAGTCGAAAACATTTTATGGAAAAGTCTACGTACAATTTCTTTTATATATAAATGCTAAAAATCTCTTCCATCGTCTTGATCCCTATCTCTTATTTATCCTATATATAGCCAGGTGTAAAATTCAGTCAACGTAGAAGCTTCTATTTATATCTAGAAATAAAAGACGTATACAAAAACACATTTTATATATTTTATTGTAACGAACGATATGTATCTATATATATACATAGGTATACATCCCTAAAACAATATTGTGTCGCGTCTACCTATATAAGGACCGACTCCCGTTTTTAGACTACCAAATTTAACATCAATTTTATACGTACAAATACTTGGTGACGCTATTGTTTAGGCACCATGGCTTTTAATAAAAAAAAAAATTGTTGCCCAACATAAAGCCATAAAGGAAAAATATTAGAAACTGTGCGGGATGGCGTGTCTAAATTGGTTGCATAATTAATGAATCAACCAAAAATTTGTTATATCGTAAGACACACAGTCTATTCATAAAAAAGTGCGCAAAAACATTTGCATTTTAGCATAAATTTTTAATTAGTCATTAACAAGGTATTAGACAGACGAGCTTGAATATTAGGTTCCACAGTGTTATAAAATTGAAATATTGCGGGAATTCGGGATACCTACATAAGATATGTA
>JANSTT010017600.1:0-16443 GCA_026745375.1 Platyura marginata
TAATCTAACTCAATAAAATATATAACAAATAATTTACATATAAAGAAATATCATGAGAATACTGCAAAATGTAGTGAGAACACAAAAATAAATTTATTTTTCGAAATTTGCTATAGATATTTGGAAGTGCTGACGCGTAAACATTTTGTTTTATCAGCAAACATATATTTTATGCCTATTCGATATACCTACTCAATATTGCTTTTTTGGTTCAGAAAATAAAGATGTTTTACTTCAATTCAGTTTAACATAAATTTAGATTATATACAGTGGCGTTTATTTGTGGTGTAAATTGTATTTGTTGTTGTGCATTTAATTAACAAAAAAAAATTAATAATCGTAATTTTTACATACGTAGGTTGTAGGTATTAGTAATAAATGTTAGTATTGGCCAGTGTAAATATATAAAAATAAACTAAACATTTAAAGAGACCGTTTGAATTTTTAACTTTTCGAAAATTGACAATGTGACAATGTGAATTGAAAATATAATATTTACCTTTTAAAATTGTTTGGGTGATCCTTTTTCCAAAATAAACAGACTTTAAACGCATAATTAAAAAAAAAAAATTGATTAACAAAAAATGCTGTTTTTAAACTTTCTAAAAAAATAACCATCCTATTTGAAATTAGTGCCGCCACTGAATAGATGTTGTGATTATTGAAATACTACAAGTAGATTGAACAAATCCTTTCATTTAAAATGATTACAATTTTAATAGCTATTGGCATTTTTACAAAATATGTTGTGTAAAAATTTACAGTCATACGAAATGTCAATCACCAAAAGTATTATTGTTCTCTCATTAATTTTTATAGTAATTATGTGAGCGAAGGAGATAATTTCATTAATTAATTAATTTCGATTGAGTTGCAATCATTATGAATAAATTGGTTTTTCGACTTAAAATCCCTTAAATTCGGAAATTTTTGAATACAAAATAAAAAAAATTAAAAACCAATAAGAATTAAAGAAGAAATAATTGACTACACGTTTGACCACTTATTTATTATTTACGATTTTGTTCTTATTTTTTCTGTACAATAAGTAAACTGAATACAAATGATGAAAAATCATTGTGGCGGCAGGATTTTATTCATTTTAAAAATAATAAAATTGCTAAAATATAATAAGGTCGCTACAGGAACGTGTCCACAAGTCACCCTACTAATTTAAATTTGCTTTTGATACATAATAAATGTATTGTCTTGATAATTCAATTACATTCAAATTTTGGTGAAAATAATTTCTAAAAATTATATAAAAATAGAAATAGTCAGTCAGTCAATCGAGTTAGTCAAAACTCTAAGTTTAGCTCGCACGAGATTTTTATTGTTAATAATAATAAAGCTAATTTAAGTAATTAAAGTGCTGAGTTTTATTAATCCCGAATAATCAAATCAAAGTGATAAAAAGTGTATTAACACGCAACAAATTGGTGATCCCGACGTGAAAAATTATATAAAATTAATTACATAATAATAATAAGGGCAGATCGTGGAATTTTTCGATTTTTTAATGAAATCTTAATTTTTTTATTTTCTATAATTTTTGTTATGTTCTTTTTTTTAATCCGAAAAGACATGATTAAAGATCCTAGAAATGATATAAAACTAATTGCAGAGCCATATAATTGTTGTCCCATTCACAAATTTTTTGCATTCCGAATATATTTCGAGTAAATGAATGGTTTACATACAGTACACCATCCTCCCCTATACCATATCTGATTTGCTCCAAAACTAATAGACTGTCCAAATTTCAGCTGTTTAGCCAGAATCTTGTTCACGGTCATGCATATTTCGACATAAAATTTCAAAAGAAAGAAGAAAGACAGACAATGATGGTTTTCTACAATAAATATGAAGGGGCGTTAAAAAATTGGTATCAAAATTATAATACCCTTTGATTAAAATTATACCGGTGTGAAAACTATAGTGTACATACATATACTTATATTCTCATTTATGTTATTATTATATATTGTGGTTAAAATTTTCCCTATTAAATATTATGTAGGTAGATATCCAACAATAAACTATTATCTAACAATTTAAACAATTACCCTATTCTAAACGATTTATACGCAAGCAAGCCACACATTGTGCTAGGAACAAGGATATTAATTGAATCGAAATTAATTGCATTTCAAGCTATGCTGCACCTTTTCATGCAACCATTATAATAATATGTTTCATGATGAAAATATAGGACGGGTACACCGCGCTATGTTGTTATGTGGCCATTTTGGTGTGCAATGGAGGTTAGTTCGGGTAGGTCTACGGTACACAAGGGAAATTGCAACTCAATTTCAATTAAAAAGAAAAATAAAAGTCTTATAAATCAAGGTGTATTTATAGGTACAGGCGTACAGGTAGCAGTAGTTATGAAATTTCTATGTACATACATATAGTTATATCTGTTCTATAATTCAATTTTCTAGCATTTTCTTTTCATATACATAAGTATACGAAAATATGTAGGTAGATACTAGAACTGTAGTTGAGTTATCCAATTTCAATCGTTACATATGTGTGAATCTAAACTTTCTTAAGAAACGGTTTCAATGAGATATCTAATTATATTTTAATTAAAATATCAGGTCGCTTTCATTATGGAATATTGTATGATGTGAAAATTCCTTAGAGACAGATATTAGGATTACTTTCCATTCTATATATATATACATATATAACTTATATATTTCAAGTATAATTTGAAATTTACATGAAATAAGTCATGAATAAATTATGATACTAAACGTGACCAAATGTTTTCTGTAAAACAGAATTAATAATGCCATAAGGTGCAATTAAGGACGAGATGAGTAACAATGTAACGAATTACGGTAAATAGGATATTCAATTTTATTATGTTGGGTAGACATTATATCTGATGGTTAGATCATAACTTTGTTTTAAGGTTAAAAGGATTTAGGTATAAGTATATTGATGCCTTACAACATAATTAAGTATAGTTATCTGCCATTTCAGTTCAGTAGGGATTCCTCTAAGAGGTGTTCAAGAAATGAATCATCGAGAGCTTTTAGACGAGTCATAGTTTTATGTACATAAGTGGATTGAGTGAAACCGGTTTATTTTATAAGCTGTTAATATTCCAGACAAAGTTATCTATATGTATGTATGTGAATCTGTTTTATTGTATTTGTGCGAACCTAAATACATATAAATAAATTGTCATTCCTATTTTTATTTTATATTTTATTTATATTTTAGTTTAACTAGTTTGAGCCGAAAATTAATTGTTACCAAATTTCTGATTAATATTATATAAAAAAAATCACTCATAATTATTTTTTTATATGACACTACCTTCATAAATGGTGGTAATTAGTCAAATTGTCGCTACAGCTGATTAACAATATTCATTTATGGCCGATATATATTACTTACTCTAGGTTTATATAAGTCCGGTTGTCGTTCAACCAGTTTGATTAATGGAGAAAAAAAATTTGACAGTTCAGCATTTTTTTTTTTTATTATTTTTTTGTTTAACGTCACGAACTTGTCGTTAAACTATATTTCGAATTTGTCGTTGAACAACAACCGGGTTTTATATAAACAAAGCGTTAAAGGAAGCAAAAAATAATTGTTTTCGAAATTAATATCTAAGGAAAGAAATGTGCTGAACCTGTCACAGGGGACATTTTATTTTTATAGATATATACAATATACATACATAGATATATTTTATAGATATTCAAAGAATTTTCTTTTCTTTTAAAGATGTTATTTATTAGAAGAATTTTACTGAATGGACAATATCTTTTAAAACATAAAATATTATTTTGCTGTCATGTACATCAATACATATCTATTATGTATATATGCCAACAACATACCATATGTCCGCACCCATTTTTCCAGTTTACTGGGCACCCTTAAACATTTCTGTTTTTTTTTTTTTTTTTTCTTTTATGATTTCGTTTATTTACCGATAATCATGATTCTGTTGAAAGTTTCATACATATCACAAATTCTATTCAATATTCACTGGTACATAACATTTTTCATTGGAAAATTGTTTTCGCTATAGTAGAGTGACACATTTACTGTCAATATTATTTTAGAAATTGAAGAAAGATCGATTAAATTTTTCCCATACACCTACAGAATTTCAAAACAAAAAATATTGCTCGAGATGAATTTCCCAAAAGTTTCTCTATTGGAATGAATTGAATTTTTGTCATTGTAACATTTGGTTTACGAAAAAAAAAAAATGTCAGACATTAAAAATCGGTAATGTTTTATTCAGTAGCATTTAGAGAAGTTGTTCTAGCCTTTATTTGAAAAATGTGGAAAAATGAAGGAAGAAATCCATAAAGAGAGATTGGTGGTCTTTGGTGTAGCAACATTGCCATTATGTGACAAATCTCAGATGTTTGTTGTTTTTGCAAGTATCATAATGTAAGAAGTTATGAATTTACTAAAGGGTCCTCAAATAACTTTTTTTTAAAAAATCCATTGATTTACAATTTTTTTTGAGATCGAAAATAATTTTCTTGGTCATTTTGAAAGGCTTAGGTATTTTCTTAATTATAAATTTTTCGTAACGTTTTAAATACAATATCATTGTAGGTACTAATCAATTTATTCGAAAAAATATAATTATTTGTTCGTGAATAAGTATGTCGACATAATGTGAAAAGGTTTTTCAACACTACATTCACATAGACCGATAGAGTAACAGACCGTAAAAGCTTTACAAGTTATGATGCTGATCACGACACAACAAAATAATCTATAATCGCAAAATAATAAATTTAATAAAAAAAAACCATAATCCCAGTATTTCAGCAAAAAAAAACCTTTGTATTGGTGCTTAACTCTATGGAGTTAACTCCAAATTCCAAAAAAAAAAAAAAAAATAAGCTATCGATTATTTAGCCATATTTTTAAGTTCATAAAATGTGGTTATCTCAACGGACCAAATTTTAATCAATGAAGCATTATTGAAATTGAAAAAGCTTTTTAGTTATCGGAAATGGCATTTTTTTGATGAGATAGGTAGAGGTTTGGTAATACATTTTTGAAGTGCCTTAAGTCAATAAATATACCAAATATTATATGTACTGATAGACAATAAAAGTCAGACAAAAAAAATTTTAATATGTTTTTCTCTATCTACTGATGGGAAATTGCGTTTCCTTTAAAAAAAAAAAGTGAAATGTTTTGTATAATAAAATATATGTACAAATTCATGGCCAAAAAAACTGTCTACAACCCTTATAAATATTATATATACATGCATATCTAGGAAACCAGATAATATAGGGTTATATACCATAAGGTTGTTTCTATATTTCAGTGCCTTTAAATTTTCAATATAATTTAATTTTCTCTTTTGCTGGCCTGTCCAGAACAGATGGATATTTATTGGTTTGGGTTTTTTTTCTGTTTTGTTGGGGCCGATTCACGAAATTCTTAAAACAAAGGTTTTATTTTTATTTTTTCCTTTGTTATTTGATTACGTTTGTATCATGAACAATTTAGAGGAAAAGAAAAGTGTAAACAAAATTGTTACGGACACGTAATCCGTATAATATGCGTGTCAAGAAGTCATCATCCGATATGTGCATTAGTGTGGTCCAAAAATAAACTGAAAAAATTTAGTTCATGCTAGAGGGTCTCGATCCCCCCAATTTGTTTCCAAATCCGAAAACCTACGTATTTTTTGGTTTTTCAAAATTTTGATTATTTGATTGTTGTACCACCCTAATGTTTTTATATATTTTTTAGTCGACAATATGTTATGAGATGTGCTCTGCTGCAATTGTTATTGAATGAAGCAAGCATTAATCTTAACATTTAACGAGTAATAATTTATTAAGTCTTACTTATAATCATTGCATCATTAAAAATTTAGAGAAGCAAAAGTTTGTTAGATTTTTGAACAAATACATTTCTACAAAATAAAAATTCAGGCAAGACAAGTGAATGGCTATATTATTTACTTACCATTATAAATTACTATTCCATTGATTTGATTTTTGAAATAATATTGCATCAGTGACATCTCGAATATCCTCTTCAAAGCGAATTTTCCCAGCGGCCGGTTGAATATCGCCAATCTCTAGTGGATCCTCAAAATTTGTTTCAAGCACACCGGATGGTAGAAGAATCGTTTCGGGCGTCCGTTGTTTACACGATGCATTTATAACGCCAACGTCTGATAACAAAACTGATTGTACCATTAGTGACGGAGATGGTCTAATGCCATTCAATTGAAAAGACTCACGTGTTCCAATCGATGTACAATTACTGCGAACAAAGCTTGATGTTAGCAATGATTCCTGAACAGTTTCATTGTTTCCGTTAAATGTCGGTTCCGCTTGCCATCGTTGACTTCCCGATATATGTTTGACATTGTTCGATGGATTAAAGCATGGCAACACTAATTTGAATTCTTTGCGAAAGTTATCATTTAGCCAAGCATACAGGAATGGATTGTAGCAAGTGGATGACATGGCTATGGTGTGTGCAATGAAAAAAAGGAAATTGTAAAATTTCCATTCATCTGTACTGGCATAAAAATCGTTTAGAACATTTACAACGTTTAGTGGTAGCCACGAAATGCCAAACACTGCCACCATTGCTATAAGCATTCGGTTGGTACGTTTTTTTCGATCTCTTTCAATTTCTTCTTTTTTTGTTGATTTCGAGCCTGGTTTAGCTTTTGCTCGGTCATTGAGCCGAATCGACACACAAACATAGCAAAATGAAATGATGAAAAATGGCAAAAGAAACTGAAGCGTTGTTGTTATGGAACCATATATTTTTCGATAATACTCAGATGGCCAGTCTTCTTCGCAATACGACTGGAATGTTCCTGTAAAATTTAAGCTCGCCACCTGCATATAAAGTCCATACGGCAACGTTACCAACAATGATATTGTCCAAATAATTACGATAATTATGCAGCATGCCATTAATCTCATACGCTGCTGAAATGGATAGATGATGACAAAAAATCGATCTACCGCTATCGCTGTTAATGTAAGCGTTGAAATATATACGCTGCATCCTTGCGCATACGGAACTAAGTGACACAGAATTTTGCCAAATATCCATTTTCTTAGAAATGTATAGGACGGTGTAAATGGAACAGCAAGTATACACAGAAAAATATCGGACACTGCTAAATTGGTTATAAAAAAATTTGTTACAGTTTGCATCGCTCGATTTCTAAAGACCACATAGCACACAAGGACATTACCAAAAACACCTAATACAAAAATTGTTGAATACAGCAGACAGAACGTTGCTTGAATTATTCGATTATTGATCATATCATTTTGGGTGGAATTTGTTAATAGAACTTCACCAATATTTGATCCATCAAATACAATGTTCGTTAGCGATGTGGAATTTTTAATCAGCAATTCATCTTGTACATAGCTGCTGAAAATCATTGGCGGAATTGTTGACATATTTGCGGTTTCTACGGTTTCCTCCATTTGGCATTTAATTTTAAACAATCCACCCAGTTTTTGTTATTATAGTTCCCATTTCACAATAATTTTTTTCATTTTGTTTTTTTGGTTTTTTTTTTGTATCATTCAAAAAGGATACATAAATTTTTGTCAATGCCACCATACATTAAATGTATATAGACGAGCGTTCGTACTCTTTTCCTTTACTATTAAGCTTTGTGTTTATTTAGGCCATACTCAGGGATATAAAATTCAAATTATTTTTTTAAATTTTATTTTTTTTTTTTTATTTTGGAATATTCGTTGGCATTCAATGTTTACACGTAACTCGTATTCACTTCAACAACTTTTTCCCGCAATTCATAATTTCAATTTTTTTTTTCTCTTTCTTGTAATAGTTCTTGAAACTGAGCCAAATTAATTTATTTTTATTCGTGGTTGTGGCCTATTCAAATATTTGTTTGTAATATAAAAGCCACAGCGACCGCATAGCTATGTAACGTAGATATGTATGTATTATATATTGCGAAAAAAAAAATGAAAAATATGATCAATATCAATACGGAAAATTGATTTTCTTAATAATGATTAGAATGATAATTCAGTAATTTGATTATGCAAATGAGTTTTTGTTTGGTAAATAAATTTGAAGCGTTTTTTATTTTTTATATAAAAGGACATTGATGGTTTTGGCTTTTTGTTGTTGTTGTTGTTGTTGTTTTGTGTGTGTGATAAATTTGGTAAAAATACCATCATTATAGGAAAATAGTCATTCATATACGCCTTTTGTTCGGTTTTAATGTACGAAAAAGATTTCAATTTATTTTCTCTGCTTAAAAACTTTGCAAATATTATTGTCACTGGGTAGTTTACCGATATTTATTATATATGTATTGATATTTGTTGTTGTCTATTTTAGTATTCTATTCATGTGGAATTTTTATTGGAAATCGGTGAGAAAAAGCAAAAATTTCTTTTTATTGAAATTGTGTGTGTATGTGTGTGTGTGGGTTAGAATCGACAGTTTAATATTTTCATTTTCGTAAAAAATTGTAGCCATTCCCGTTCAAACATGTTTTTGTTCGCACATAATTGAAAGCAGAAGGAACATCTGAAAATGTTATGTTAGATTCAAAAATGAGCTACATATTTTCGTCTAGAATCAAAATTTTGGTATTTTTCTATGTAACTACTAGATGTCAGAGACGTAGCATTAGTTTTACTTTTGCCTATGCAAAATACCTCTGAATTTTTACTATAATCCGCGTCACTACGTCATTTCTTAAAATATTTGAATAATTATATTTTAAGCAAAACTTTATTTGTAATCTTTTTTGCCTTATATATTTTTTTCAGTTTTCTAACAAAATATTGAGATAATCCAATATAATAATAAATCAAATAAAAAATTGGGTATATGTAGTGTAAGACAATTTTTTTATGGAAAATTCGGAATAGCCGTTTTGAGTTGCATTGTTGATTTTCTTGATATTTCTGTTAGAAAACCGAAAAAAATTTATGAGGCAATACAGATTGGGTATAAAATTTTTCTTGAAATACAATTATCATTATTAAAGTAGTTCAAAAATTAAGAAAGTTATTCCGATTATAGTAAGAATTATAATAAGAATAAAACCCACGCTACGTTACTGCTAAGTGTTTGTATAGTTTCCAAAAGATGTCCATGTTCTGATAGCCGGTTGTAAAACAATAAATTTTCAAAATTTATCTGCAAAATAGGTCATTTCTAAAAAATTTTAAATTTGGTGTTTATTAAATTTTGAATTACCTCTTCAAGGTGTAATTGGCAAAATTAGTAACACTTAGCGTAGATTTTATGATTGCCTATACAAAGTATCTTTGAAGTATCTTACTATAATCCGCAAAACTTCAACTGAAATATTTTTGTAGAGATAATCTTATTGCAAAGAAATTGTTATTTTTCTTTAGAAATTTGGGTATTCGATTAATGGGTATTCTGCAAGGCAATATTTCTACGAAATAATGCTAAATTCTTAGAAAGATACCCAGTTTATTTATAGCATATAGATGACCAAACCAAAAAAAAAAAAACGTAAGACAAAAAAAAAATGGGAAATTTTCCTTAAAATAAATAACATTATCTTTATAAAAAAGGGGTATTTTTGGGATTAAAATAAGTATTTTGTATCAAAATTGTATCAAAATAAAATCCACGCTACGTTACTGAGCAAAAAATCAGTTTAATGTTAATTTTTGAAATTTTCAGATATATTCTTTACATTGAATGGAAGATTTTCAGATGACAATTTTTGGTTTTTATAAAGTAGATAATTAATTTTTCTTAAATTAGTATTTTTTTCATATTTATAACCTCAATATTTTTAATCGAAAAAAACCATTTCAAAATAAATGTTTTTTTTTTGAATAAATGTTGGATTATCTGTGGTTAATTTGATTTAAAATTCAGAAAGGTTGAGAGGTAAAATACACCTAAAAATAACGACTATTTCAAAATATTTTCTAAATACTCAAAAAACCATTTCATTTTCTACTTTCAAACTTTTCTAATAGTATTATGGAGTTTTTTTTTTTTTACAAAGAACAGAAAAAAAGTTGGCTGGGTTTTAATATTGAAAACTAAAATGTCAACGTGCTTTTTATTCAGCTCATTGAAATTCAAAGGATGTATTCTATAGAGCTAGTAAAACAACACATAATAAAAAAAAAACTCTCGTTTTTGCGGCTAATTTTAATAATTGTTTTGGCATGAACAATGAACATAGAATAGAGACTACACAATGTGTATGAATTCTATATATATTTTTTTTTGTGTCAATTCATAGAAAATCAAAATCATCGTAATTAAAAATGTCATATTTTCATTTTTCACATTTTTGCAATTTTTGTTTATTTTGAATTTCATCCAACTTAGAAATCCTGTTAATTAACATGAAACAGACAACATTTTGTTTACATTTTTTTTCCAATTTATTATCAAGTGGTTTTCACATGTTTTTTTTTTTTTTTTACATAAACTAACAATTCACTGTATATAGAAATCGAAAGAAAAAATCCAATTCCATGTTCAATATTATTCCAACGTATTGTATCACAATATTGTAAATAAACTTAAAATGAAAAACAAATAAATTTTCACATTTTCCGGTTAACCGATATCGCACTATCGGAAATCTGGTAGATGTGTGTTATCAGCGACGATCAACGTTTTATACTGTCACATCATCAGACTACTGGCTGGATTGTTATACGTTTGTCGATGGAAAACTCAGGCACAAGAAGAAAAAAAAAAAAAAAAAAAAAAACCAAAAAACCCCCAGCACACAAAGAGGAAAACTTGAAAATAACGATAACAAGGCCGGCACGTTGTTCGTATCATTCATTCAATCTATCTCACTCAAAAACGTTTTCCCATCTTTATGCATCGCACCGGATAACGTGTGCGCTGCTTATATACGAAAATATTTAGTATCACCGTGCTATATGTACTCGTACCTATCTGGTGGTAGTATTTTGAGCTAAAGAGAAAATTGCTTTTCATTTCACTCTTCATTATATTGGAAAAACGTTTTCTTGACGTTGAAAATGTGCTTGGTATAATTAATGGAAAAGGAAAAAGGAGGAAACAGAAAAAGTTATGAATCGGAGAAAAAGAGATGATTGTGTGTGTGTGTGTGTATGTGATGCGCCGTATACTTTTTGTTAATGGTTGTAAAATGTTTGGAACAATCAATTTGCGTGTGGTATTTTTCAACCACGTGGTGTTTGTTTATAAGATAACTATTAGAAGATTATCGTTTATGAATCATAAATTATGATGATTAAATGTAAAATGCCAATTAAAATTTTGAATATTCCAAAATATTTATAAACTTAAATATGGAATGTGTATTTATATTGTTTGTTCATACGAAATTCTTCGATGTACATTGCATAAATTTTATTTAAATACTCTACACTTGTCCGTAAATATTTTTAAATATTTACATATTTACATACATATAGTACAAGAATAAGAATAACTATATGTTTGTTTATGATCAAAATCGATAAATTTATTTTAAGATGAGTTACAGCTAGGGTACTCGTCAATCAGAAAGTAGATGGCAGTTTTAAAAATTTAAATATAAAATATTGTCGGGGTTGAGATAAATAAACAGAAAATTTGTCATTTCTGATTTTACCGGTAAAAAAATTTTTTTTAAGCTATTTTTTTAAGACATTTATTTATTAAATATTTCAAGATTAATTTTTTTAATTTTAAATTTGTCTTTAATAAATCATTTTTCAAATGTTCCATTCTCACAGTGAAAATTAAAAAAAAATTCTTTTCTTTATCTAAATCATTCTGTATTTTATTTATGTATAAAAATAGACTTCTGACTTTAATTTCTCATTCAAAAACGACTAATTAATTACAATTAATTAATTACGATTTTTATAACAATAGATACGTGCCTCTGATTTATTATTCGTCTTATGTGACTAATCAACGTGTCAACATATGCCGAATCAAAATCTTCCATAATTATTTCCTCCATTAAAATCAAAATTAAAATGCCAATCCAATTTTTATGAAATTATACGTTTCTGGATGCTGGCACATCCGCATAGAATTTTCTTCTTTCTTTTTTTTGTTGTACTCGAAATCATGAAATTGTTAATTGAAATTTTTCAAATAAGTCGTGAAATTGAAATGAATTCTTAAAGGAAACTGAACTTGAGGACTGTGGAGGTACTCTAGGCATCGAATTGGTTCCATGAAAATAGAAGTAATAAGGCCCTCCCCCCAATAGATCTAAATACAGGTCGGGGTGTATTCCCAAACAACAAACTGGGTAAGGAAGCCTGTTTGTTATAAGGCCTGTTGTGTAATAAGGCCCTAAGAAGGAAAATACGTCTAAAATGCGCGCCCATAAACTAAAACTCCACACACACACACATTCGTTAGAAGTAGACAAACTGATTCGTGCGTATTGTGCATCGGCTGCTCCACCACATGGTAGATATCGCAAATTGAACATACTCTCACTCAAATAATAATATTTCATTAAAAAAATTAAAAGTGTTTTTTTAGTAATTTTATTATAAAATAATGTAAGTTTGTACTCTGTGTAATTTTTAATTCACACTTTTTATGATTTTTGTAGTTTATAATCGTTTTTTTTTATTTTATGTATTTTGAAACATTTTTCTTAAATTTTGAGGGCTGCTGGGCATTAAGGCCTAACAATATGGTTTCATGAGGAGTGCGTTTGTTTATTAGCATATGACGTTGAGGCCTTTGGGTGCCTTATTGGCTGATAAGCGGGATATTGTCATGTTTTTCAATTATTTTATGTTTAAATTACTTTAGATACGAGTATTTGATTTTTCATCTCAACCACCAAATATAATTATAATTTTTCATGTTTTTAAGATTTTTTATCTATAGGCCTTTTTACCCGTCCAAATCCAAAGTATAATAATTTATATTTTTGAAAATGTTTTATTTTTTTGTTATTTATGGTAGAAATCCCATTTTAAATTTATTGTTTATTCCTACAATACTTGTAAGATTGATTAAATAAAAAATCGTTTTATTATCTATAATATATTTTTAATTTTATTTCAAATTTCCCATAGCTAGCCCTTATTACTCGCAGGCACCTTACAATTTTTTGTTTCTTTGAATCTTGCGTAGAGAGAATGTTTTTTTTGGCAACATTTGTTTAACCATAATAACAGGGAAGCGTAGGTGTTGAACTATTAGATAATATTACAATAATGCAATACATGGAATTGATCATTTTTCTTCTCTTTTTTAAAAATTCAATACAATTTAAATATATCTGGCATAGATATGAATTCAAATGAAATAAACGTGGATAATGAAAAATTCTGCTATTTGAAATTGTCTAGATCAGGGTTACCCAAACTATTTTGGTCGCGGAACCCTCAGACAATTTTCTAAACATTGTGGAACCCTTTGGGGGTTTTTTTTTTTAATTGGGTTGGTGCCGATATCCAACAATTAAAAAGTGAACGAATTCTCCCATGTATTAGTTTATAGAGACTTTTCATTGTGTTCATTGAAACCCACACAGTCGCAAAAGATTGGCAGGTTTTAGCACTAGTGGTTTTTTTTCTCTCGAGGAAACGTGAGAAAAATATGCCTTTACATAAAAAATGGGAGTGTGCGCAGTTAAGAGACAGAGACAAATATTAATGAATAATATAGAATTTTGTCACTAAAACTGTTACGCGGAACCCCTAAATTGTTTGGTGGAACCCCATGGTTCCGCGGAACACACTTTGGGAATCACTGGTCTAGATATTTATATTGGCTCAAATAAATGTAAAATCATTTTGTAGTTTTCTGAGAATTTAATTAAACTATATTTAAATGCAAATCAAATTAGGTCATATAATTGTATTATTAATTATTTTCAGTTTATAAATATATTAAAAAGGTATTGTCGATAGAAATGCATATGCCATGTTACTCAATGAAATGTGTCGTTTATATTAATTATAGATTCACAAATTTTAGTTTAATAAAATTATATATGAAAATAGAACTACATAGTATGTACAATGTACAAACCATTCACTTCATGTCAATTTAAATTTGCAAATTTCCTCGGAGGCATAGATTGACACTGAAAAGTTGAAAATGTAATTTTTTTTTGGAAATTATAGAATTTCTCTGTCTGTTAGTAATTGTTCAAATTGAATTGATTACAATTTAGTGTCCATCCGTTTCGGATAAATTTAAATTTCTCTTATACACCTATATATGTACATGTATATATTTAAACTGATGCTGTTTACTTAGCAAGTATATTAAGTGATGTTGATTAAATAAACTACATCAGACAAGAGACGTATCTTTGAGAAATTTTTGGTGAAAATAAATTGTTTAAGCCGATTTTTAATGGTAAATGTGCGAAATCATTTTAATGGCACTTAAAAAAGGCTATTACTGTGAAATATTTATATGTTTTTATTTCAATTGAACTTGTCTACTTGATGTCCCCTCAATTTAGTTAAGTGTAATTATAGAGAATTTCATGAATTTCAGTATAAGTATATGTACATATGTTCCTATATAGGACAATGTGTGTGCACTTCTTATATCTACATATATAGCAGGGACGAAGCGTGCATTTCTCAAGAAAGGAAGTAGGTACATATATTTTTTCATTTTGGAACTTTTTTTTGGATTTCTATGAAATGAAAATTTTAGTATCTGTATCTAAACTAGAATCAGTCAAGTTGAGTACTTAAAGAAAAGCATCATTTTCTACTCTACTACGTTGATTATTTGGTTAAAAAGAAATATTATTAATTATAAAATTTCGTCGTCAAAAGATTTTTACGTATTGTCATTTGTTTTTTTTATATATATTACGATGGCCAAACAAAAGAAAATATTAAAATCAAAATAGTAATTATTTTTTGTGAAAAGACATTAAAAAACTGCATTTGTCATGTTATGTCCCTATATTTTTTTATTAAGCACCATTCCCCTAACGATCAAGCTTAAAAATATTAAAATTGGGTCAGTAGCTTTTTTTCTATAGTCAATAAAGGTCAACTTTACTAAAAACTTCACACATTCAAATAACCATTCTCGATGAAAATATTCATCGTACTGAAATTGACGTAAACACTCTTTATCTCGACTCATCATCTCTCAAATGCATTTTTATCAATATATGATTTGAATTTATTGGGGGTTTGCAAAGTTTGCTTACGGAAGCACTCATTCCCTTACTTTCATGAACCATTCGTACCTGATACATACTTATATTGCATACTATGAATATTAAACAATTTTCCTTTTTTGTATTTTTTTTCGGATTAGTTAATGTACTTTAATGATATTTTTTTATCTAAGTACATACTAATTTCGCTTTTAATTTAGATAATATTATTCATGAGTATAACATCATTAAATGTTATCATATTATTCATCTCGACTATTTTCAATATGAAAATATAATTAAAAGCAATTTTCCATATCCTTCTAAATACACTATTCATTATACCTACTACATACATACATATGTATTGTATAGTTACTAGAGTATTTATAATATAATTATTCGATCAAAGTCATCAAGCAAAACTATATTGTTTTTACTGGAAAAATAGCAAATTAGTGCCATAAAATGTTTTCTGTTTTACAGTAATCATCGTTAGATTGAAATACATATTTTCTAAAAACAAACCGAACAAACTATAATTTATAAGATCTCATACATATACATACATACATATATAGAGATTATTTATGGATAGTACACTTGTTTTATAGGTTAATGGGGTAGTTAAAGACACAAGTTTTACTATACATTCAGCTGTTGAGCAAAGAAGAAAATGTATTACATAAATTATAAATTAAAATAGTAATCAACTTCAATTTATGGCAGCATTTTTATTACTGTACTCGTCGCCAATCCTTGAAAAATGGTTTTCAAAATATAATCAATTTTTTAATGTATACCTACTATATATGCATATTTTGTATAGATATGTTTGTATTTGTGTGGATATTAGTGGCGAAACGTTAACTATATACAAAAGGGTAGACAATAAATATACAGTAAACAATTTACTCGCTATAATAGTAAAATCATATTAAAAAGTACATTTTATTTTCTTAAATAGTACAATTTACTATACGATTGTAAAATAGCATAATTGTACTAGATTATAATATTTTTTTACTTTGAAAATAATGTATTCAAAACAACAGTCAAATATTGTTGAAAATGTATTTTTACTTGCACTGTACAGTAATTGTACAGTACATGCCACAAATGTTTGTTCATTAGCATAGTTATCTTCCTTAACGTTCAGTCCATGTTGGCCAAAAAATGTCGTGTTGGACGTGCCTGTGGCACCCCATATATTTTGTATGCGATAGCAAGTAAAATTTCAATGTTATCTTTTATATTTGATATTTAATAATAATAATGTTAAATTTTAATAATAACCAGTA
>JANSTT010017601.1:0-16440 GCA_026745375.1 Platyura marginata
AAATTACGAAATTTGTGTTATTTAATGTAAACAAATTTTTGATTAAACATATTGTTTCTAATTAGTTAATTATTTTCAAATAATTGTTGCCGCCATTAATCAGCGGTAATCCACGAGTCGGTCGCCTAAATAATTCGTGTGGTTTTCATTTATTTAAAACTTATTTCGGCGATTATATTTAAAATGAGTAGATTATTAAATGGTTATGTCCAAAACAGCAGCAAATTGGTGTTAATTAGGCCATACAAAGAATACAGAGAGGCCTTTACTTTGAACAATGGCAATTATCTCTCTTTCAAACAACGCTCTTTTCATGTTAGAAAATTACGTTTTTGTTAATTCAATTTTTTTATAAGATTTGTAACTTTTTGTCCTAGGTTTAGCGTAAATTGTGTTGAATGTTATTCCTGCATCGCTTCAAATTTGCGTTTTTAGCATATTCACCATTTCTCAATATCTGAAGATCTAAACTTTAATTATAAAAGCTATAAAGTTATAAATATAAAATCTGAGACTTTTTTGCCGGTATCAATTTTAAATAAAATTATGTATAGAGCAGCGTATCCCAAATGAGGGAACGCGATCCAATTTGATTTGGGGTCGCATACAACTAATATTGGGTCGCTCAAAATTAAAAATATGAATGTGTTAAAATTATTTACCTAATATTTTAAACTCCAATTAATAAGTGATTATCAATGTCTGTAATAGGACTGGGTTTTTTTTTTATTTTGCCTTCTTAACCCTAGGTGGGTTTTTTGGCTGACCCCACTACTCGTCGCCATATCTGTGGGTCCTCAGCAAACGTCAATTTATTCGACTCTTGTGGAGTTTTCTTGAACTGGTTTTGGACTGAGCTTCTTTACATTGAAACTGATTTTTTTTATATATTCTTAATGGGGCCACATGAAATAAAGGTTGGAAATCGCTAGTATAGACTAGTTTCGAAGAAGTTGGCATATATTTTTACGTAATTATTTGTGGGACACCCTGTACTTAAATTATGTAATGTAGTTATAGACAATCGTACTGAACAGTCAAGTAAAAGGGATAATCTCTTCCGAAAAATAATAGTAACATATAACCGTGCCATATATATCCTGTTTTTCGCAGGTTACCCCTGAATTTTCAACGAAAACCTTGTAAAAAAATCACTCCTGTGTTTTAGTGAAAACCCTTGTAATCATCCTGTACTGTTACCACCGAATAAAAACGTTTCTGTAAACGCACATTAATTCGGAATGCTCACAAAAAATCAACATTCGCCGCAACGAAGCGAAAGTCACAGTGTTCGCTTCCGTGAATAAAACGTCGACGGACAAACAATCTTAATTGAAAGTTGAAATGTTGAAAGCTAACTTGAAAATGACTTGCGTAGACTTTTATCATTGGATAAAAAGTCAAAGTAAAATCGAAAGAAAAGTATGCTGGTACTGAACGAATTGATGAATCAGACGAAATGTTTTATGCAGATTTTGATAAACCTTAGAACCGTGTTTGGGGAACCCTGGACCACAAAAATTTTTGACGATTGTAAAAAACCAACTTCTTTTTCATTTGTATTCCTAAGCCGGCACTCATTTACTATGTCTGTTATGGTAGCCACGGTCTTTATAAAATAGGTCAATTAATGTGCTACCTATGCAAAATACATTGGGGTCCTGAGGTCCCAACAACACGACATTTGCTAGAAAAATGACTACACGGTTCTAAGGTTAAAATTAAATTAATCTATTTTAATTATTTTTTATTATTGAATTTTTAAAAAAAATATCCTGTAATTATACTGTTTTTTGAAAAAAATTTCTTTAATTTATCCTGTTTTTTCGCGGAAAAAAATGGCATCGTCACACTGTTACAAACTATTTATTCAGTTGCTCTTACTAGACTCCAAAATAAAAATTCCATTTTCTGGTGGACAAAAATTGTTTTTACTGTCTTAAATATATCTTTTTTTTATGTGGGTATTATAAAATTTGAAACACTAAGTGAGTTGTTTAAAAAAAAAAATCGTTTTATACAAACAATTCTCTTTATTCATAAATTAACTATTTTATTATTTAAATTATTCGTATTTTATTTCTTTAAAAATAAAATGAAGTCTTTGCTTCTTTGTAAAAATACAAAGAAATATTACAGATAAAACACATTTCAAGATGTATTCCTTTGTTTTGTTTATTACGATGATGATGATGATGATCAAATAATCACTAAATTAGAACAATAATGTACTCATGCCACCCATTTCCGACTGTTCTTTCACAAATATTTCAAAATATTGATAGATTATTGTGACGGCCAACAATATACCCGTTCCACTGCCAATAGCTCCCATAAAATCAGCTAAAACTGAAAGGGCACCAATACATAATCCACCAAATGCTGCCGCTGTAGGAATGTATCTGTTCAATTCATGAATCATTGAGTTTTCCCGATGACCTCGCATCACCATATGTTGTTCTTTTAATTGTTTAGCCACCTAACAAGATTAAATTATTAAATGTGATTTTCTTTTTTAATTTTTTTTTTTTTTTTAATAAATCTTACATCTTTTGCTGAACTTCCGGATACATCAATCCATGTTTTTGAGAAGAAAGCACATGATCCTAACATGAAAATAATGTACAAGAGAGCATGGAATGGATCTTGAAGAATATGACCCACACTTTCTGGTGGTGATAGATAGTAACATAAGCCACCAATTGGATAAGAACGAGCTGGACCACCACCACCAACATCTGCCCATACACCAAGTAAATTTACCAAAATATTTCCATGGAATTTGACAGCTAACATCTGAAATTGACAAAATATTTTATAAAGACTGGTTGATGGAATTCTTCAAGTTGTCTCGTGAGAATAAGAAGAAAAAAAGTTAAATATCGATGTTGAATCAGCAACAGGTTTCTAATCTTCTGTAAGTAATTCGGTTAAGGAAAAGGGGAAGCTTTAAAAATGTCTATCAATATTTATCTTCAATGTGTTTCTTTTAAGTACAATTTTATTTTAAGATAATAAATAAATAACTTACCTGTGATATAACATAAAGATTAGAAACGAGAGCCGATTGCAAAATAATCGGTATATTTGATGTGTAAAACAATTTAATTGGATAGCTGCTGTATTGACCACGATAACGTGCTGATTTGATTGGTAGATCTACCCTGAAGCCCTAACAAAAAAAAACCATTCGTTAAATAAAAAAAAAATAATTTTAAAGAAAAATTACTTGGAAGTATATAACAACGGCAAAAACTAAAACGGTAGCCAGTAAATTCATTAGATTTGGTAAATTTTGTCTATAAAAAGCCTCTCGAAGACCTCGAACTTTGTCTTGTCTTGTCGCCAACAAATGGAACAATGCAATTACAGCACCTTCAAATTCTGTACCACGTCCAGTATTAACGGTTGCTGGCGAAAATGCTTTCCACACAATTGTCTCGCAAATGTTTGTCGCAATAAATAATGAAATACCCGATCCCAAACCGTAGCCTTTTTGTAAAAGTTCGTCAAGCAACAGAACAATTAAACCAGCAACGAATAATTGAATGATGATCAGCAAACAGACACCAGCACCAATTTCCGCTGGATCACCATACATACCGGTCATTACATATACGATTGCTTGACCAACCGTTATAACCATACCGAATAATTTCTGGGCACCATTAAATAATGCACGATCTTTTGGTGTATCACCAACTTCTATGATTTTTGCACCAGCCAACAATTGCATAATGAGACCAGATGTGACAATCGGTGAAATGCCAAGTTCCATAAGTGTACCTCGATTTGATGCCAAAATGACACGTATCCAGTAGAAGGGATCAGCCGAATCTGAACTCATGATACCAAACAATGGTATTTGACAACATACCAAAAATATGAATAATGTTATAGCGGTCCATAGTACTTTTTCTCTGAATTGAATCTAAAAGAGATATAATAGAAATTTGGTTAGCATTAAATATTTGCTTTGCAGACATTTTTTAAAATTACAAATGACAATAAAGGGATACAATTAAACAGATTAAAATCTGCATAATCGAAAACTCCTTGACATTTTAAATGCCAACTGGTGATGGACAGAGCAAATTTTGGAATACATAATTCTTAGGAATGCTAATTCTAACAAACGGTTTTGGTACTGTTCATAAACTACATTTTGTATATGTTGGCAGTAAAAATAAAATTTCTTATCTTATTCTTCCACATAGTCAAAGTTGTAATAAAAAGGTGATACGTTGATCTATGATATCGGCGTATCGCCTTTTAGTATGCGTTTCGTTTTTTATTGTAAAATTTTATATAATACTGACTGGCAAGTAAAAAGGCTAAATTCGATCAATTGAGTAAGTACTAAAAGTACTTATAAGAAGGAAGATAGAGAATCCTCATTTAGCAAATCTCAGAGTTGGTTTATTGAATTATAAATTTAACGTTGAAAATCTCAAGAGGCACCTCAACAAATACTAAAATTCAGAATTATCCAACAATAAATGTAGTTGTGTAGCTTACACTCAAGCCAAGTATTATACAAAGTTGGACTACTTACTATATATAAAGTTAGGAGGGTTTAACTATCAAGAGAAAGCTTAATATAAAAATAAATGCATAAATATATTTAATTGGAGTTTTTTTGTCTTTTTAAATATAAATATATAACTATATATATATAAATATATATATATATATATATATATATATACCAATCAAGGTGTAAGACTTTATGAGTATCAAAGGAAATTACCTTTCGTTCCGGCTTCGCAATTTCTGGCAATATACTACAAAATGGCTTAATCACCTCCAAAAATTTTACTGAAATGAAAATAAAGTCATTTAGTTATAATCATGAATGTAAGAATTATGATTATATATATATATAATTCAATATAAAATTATGTATACGTAGGCAAATAGTAACATTAAAAAGGGAGAAATTTCTCTTGACAAAAATGACCAAAGAAATTTGATTATTTCTTTATTATTTTGATATTTAACATTCAGTTGATACTTACTTCCCATTTTGAATAAGATAGGATACAAGAATTAATACAAAATTTGGCAAAATACCGTAGCCACTTTAAGTTTTACACAAATCACAAAAATTCACAAACTTTTCCGTCAAAAATGGCCATTCGAATGAATAAATTTTTGGTAAAAAATGAAGAGTTCATGTGGCCACACCGTACGAAACGTGTCAAAGAGTTTGATCACGTGACTGTTTTGTTGGAGTATATTTGGCGAGTTCGTTCACTTCCTAATGTAACTGTTTTCCGTTCGTTTAGTAAAATGGAAAAATTAAAATATACAATAATTTATTAAAGTCATATGCTGTATCAAAATAAAACAAATTGCACACTAAAATACTTAATAAATAGTTGTAATGTTTTTTTTCACCATTTTAACAAAAAGGAACAATAGAAAAGTTAACAAAAATTAATGATATTGATAGGAGTGGGCATAATAGAAGTAACCACTCTATTATTAATCCCATAAAATTAAAAATCACTTTATATTTATTTTGTAGTTTAAAACTGCTCTCAAAATAAAATAAATAATTTTAAAGTATTTTTAATAATAATTCGTTGTTGCTTGTTGGTATTCGAATATTTTTCAGTCAAATACTAAATCTTTTTAGTTGATATTAAGTATTCAATACTTTATTTATGATATGATGTATTCAAAATTTTATTTAAAAAACGCGTTCCTGTTTTAATTTAAGTAGAAAACACTTTATATCAAGTATCAAAAATAGTATATAATATATATACGTATGTATTTTGCATTTAATTTTATAGTTCTAGATTTCTAGAGTAAACCCTTAATTTTTAAAAAATGTTCAAACTTACACAACGAATTTTACGTTTTGCCTCGTGAAAATTCGGTCAATTTTTGTAGAAGCTTTTTTGTTGAAAATAGGTATGAAAGTCTGTATACATTAGTATATATATTTTTTAGGATATTAATCGAAATAACTAATATGTTAGAGCGAGAAAAACGTTTTATTGATTGACATTATTATTGACTTTACTCTTGTCAAAATAAAATAAATAATTTTTTGAGTTTTTCTAATAAAAATTTCCTGAAAATTGTTATCCGTAATCTGTAAATCCGTAATTAATCCGTAATAAGTAACTTCAATACAATTCTTGTTAGTATTGAGTACTTGGATTCGGTGAGAGTACCTGATTGTGTTATATCAGGTAACCAAATAGTACACATCACTAATCCGTATTAATAATTGGTTGTTGCTTGTTGGTATTCAGGGTAAGAGTAAATTATAATGTCGGTTACACATCACATCACTTAATGCGAACCCCTTCATCACAACAAAAATAATAAATTTTATTTAACTATTTTATTATGAGAGTAATTTATAAATTTACGTAGATCTGGGAAAATGGATGATACAACGAAGCGAACTAGAGGTCGTGGTCGTGGAGCCAAACCTAGAGGAAGAGGTAGAGGTCGGGGTCGCGGCAGAGGACGTAAGGCAACTCGAGTTATTGAGTCAGATGAAGAAATTGTCAAGGAAGAACCCGTACTCGGGGATACATTAGAAGTTGATAGTAAAGCCATTTCTCCAGTTCCAGAGAATGTTGACGAGAAGGAAAATGAAGAAATACAAACCCCGACAAGTAAGTATTAGCCAGTTTAAATTGAAATATTTACTCGACTGCGTTTTTCGAATAGAATATTACTGTAGTTCAGTTAATCTCTGTATTTTCCAAACTTTATCAGAAGCGAATACACAGAGCGAGTTTATAATTCACCATTAATTTCAAACCTATAATTTTTAGTTGACATGGAAGCAGATATATCCCAATTGGAAGCACCCACATTTACCACTTTAAGCCGTGGACCGCCAGAGCCAATGGTTCGCTTGAAATGGGATCACAAGGTATCGCTAATCGGTGAGAAAGTTCTGAATCCAATGATTCATTGTTGTGATCAATGTGAAAAACCGATATTAATCTATGGTCGAATGATACCTTGTAAGCATGTATTTTGTTTAAAATGTGCCAGAGAGGAACCACATAAGTTATGTCCACGATGTAAGGAGAAAGTTCTTCGGGTTGAACAATCTGGTTTAGGAACTGTTTTCATGTGCACTCATGGTGGAAGTCGATATGGTAACACAGGATGCCGTCGAACATATTTATCGCAAAGAGATTTACAGGCACATATTAATCATCGTCATGTTAGCCCTCTAACGGGAAATGCCGAAAATAAGATAACCTCAGAGACGAAAACCAATTTGACACAGAGAAAAATTGTAAACGAACAACATATGGGAAGACAGAACATACGAAATAATCAGTCATTCGGTTCATCTATATCTTCTACTTCTCATGTTGGTGCTGGCGGACAAGGACGTACCAATTTAATTACTGTACCCATTCAAGATTCCCAACAATCAGTTATTCCACAATTAGTCGGCCATAATGTACATCAAACAAATCAAATGCCGTCTGTTTCCGATATATATTACAATCAAACATTGCAGCAATCAAATTTTAACGCTGCCAACTTTTCTCAGACATCACAAACCGGTCAATCATCTCAGGTGACAATGTCTCAAAATTTCTCATCCATTATACAACAGAGTAATTCCACTGGAATGTCAATGATGATACCGCCACAGCCTGTCGTCCAAATGGGACATACTAGACCACCGCCTATGGCTGTACCAGTTACACAGGGACCAACGTATTATGCGCAATATGCTCAACCGTATGCCCAAATGGCGCCACACTATCAAAATCCACGTCAATATGAACAACAGCAACAGCAGCCACAGCAGCAATGGAATCAACAGCAGTACTATAGATGAATAATTGAGTTTATAGAAGATGTTATTAGTCAGGAAATTAATTTACATTAAGAGGCAATTAGCGTTTTCTAGGTAGATAATTTATAAAGATATCTTTAGTTATGTTTGTACGTGTACAACTCCTTTTATTATAAAAATAAAGTTTTCAGAAGTTACTAATCGTAATTAATAGGTTCTCTTTAACTAATAGTAAATGATTTGAGGTTTTCATCCTTCCACACGTACGGGGGCTCTCATATAACTTATGAGCGAAACTAAAATTTAATACGTGTAATTGTAATGCTATAAGGCACGCTTTAAAGAAACATTGGGGACGACCGAAAAATATTACATGCATTTAATTATAGTTTTGGTCTTAGCCTATAGTATATAAGCTATATCGGTCTCTGAGTCTTTCTATTTACCCGTCCTCTTCTTAGAGGATTTCTAAAATTTTTTGTTTTAAAAAAACTGAATTCTATCAAATATATACAAAATCCCCTTTTTTGTGCCCTTATGGTCGTCTCGGTTTCAGCCGGGAAGAAAAATTAAACATTCGACTCGAAAAATCGTATTTGCCATACTGTTTTTTCAGATCAAGTGTTTTCTACTAAAATTAAAAATGACGCGTTTTTTCAAAACAAAAGTTTTTAAATACAAAAATTTCAATTAAAAAGTATTGGGGTACCCACGAATCCTAAAAATAGAGAAGTTGCACATCACTATTAATGACCTGGGTCACTGTTCCTTTTCATCTGTTCTGTTTTTCAATTTTTGATTAGGATCCTAAAAATCACGTGACCTGGCCCGCAAGTCGGTGTGTAATATTTCATCCAAAAAAACCATGTGACGGGAATATTTTGTGAACATTTCTTTTGATGACGTCATTTGTTATTTTTGTTTATGTTTTTTGGTTGCAAAAAGGTTTTACTATAATATCAACAAAATAATAAAAAGAAAATGAAAACACCAAAATTAATTATATTATTAAGTGGCAAACGGAAATCTGGAAAGGATTTTATCGGAGAATTGTTACTTCAGAAGTAAGTGTTTTTCCATCTAACATCTTGCATCTGGAGATGGTCTGGAGTCTGCACATAAAAACAGTTTATAAATCATTTTGGCTAGCTTCCGTATTTTAATTGTCTTCAATAGTGTTTTTTAATATTTTACTTCTATATCGTCTTTTCTGTACAACCCAAATGTTTGCTTAGGTGTGCAACAATAATCCATCGATCTTTCCTATACATTCTCATGTTCAGACGACTTAACTATTCAATCTTAGGAGCGCTGATCTTGCTCTATGACTCATCATCCATGAAGATATGCAGAATTTGAAGAGTCAGTAGTCTAAACACAGATTATTTTCTGTACTATTTCTAGCTGCCTGCCCACAGTTATTTGACTCATTTTATGTACATTATATGCGTAGGCACATAACCAAGTTTGATAGAAAAAGAACTGCAATAATTGCTTTAGTAATTTATTCCCAGAGAAATTCCAGAATAACCTATTGCCTATACTGCGATTAATTCCCAAAACAACAAAGATCTTACTCTAGAAGTAATTAATAAACTGCCAACATTTCACCATTTAATGAACACTAAATTTCAGACTTGGGTTAGAAAATGCAGAAATCATAAGAATATCAAAGCCAATTAAGGAACATTGGTCCACAATTAAATCACTTGATTTGGATCAGTTATTAGGTGATGGACCATACAAAGAACAATATAGAAAAGAAATGATCGAATGGAGCGATCAAATCAGACAATCAAATTCGGGATTTTTTTGCGAGGAAGCCTTTAAAACAAGTAGATTTATTATATTTTGTTTCATTTATTACATTTTTTTAAAATTTTTTTATTTTTTTTTTAGTTAATAAATCTATTGCAATCGTAAGTGATATCCGAAGAAAAACAGACGTTGCTTTCTTTCAATCCTTAAACATTCCAGTAATTACAATTCGAATACATTCTAGCGAAGATGTACGAAAAAACAGAGGCTGGATGTTTCAGACAGGTATTGATGATGTTGCATCTGAATGTGATTTGGATGATTATCATTTATGGCATTATGAAATTGAAAACGATGGAAGTAATTTAGATTTAAGTCATATTCTGGATAAAATTGACGGTCAGTCATAATACGTTTTGTTTTGTTGTTATTTTTGCTATATTAGTTCCAAATTAATACCTATATGGTATTAATCGCATGGTGATAGTGAGACATTCATGATAAATATGATTATCATTATCTTTCGAGGTTAATGTTTTGTGTTTTATTTAAGCTATAAAATCGACATATCGAATTTATAATTAGCAATGATATTAGGGTTTTTTTTTAGAATCTAGACAAAAAATTTATTATATGTACAAAAATTAAGGTGTGTTGTTCTAATTATCTAATTTGATTATTAAGAGGCCAACAGATTGATTTTAATCTAAATTTTGAAGGAAATATAAAAATCTATCACTCGCCAATGTTTAGAACTAACCGCATTGGTGGATCAGTGGTTATGACTGTGGCAGAAAGCAGATAGCTGAGATACCACCTTAAAAACTGTTGTCACACACTACTTACGATAAACTAATATCCAGATCTTAGAAGTGCACTAATCTCATTTATGATCACATAAACAATGCGAATTCAATGATTACCAGAGAGGTTCATAAAATGGACAAGGACTAAAAAAATTGAGCTTAACTTCTTAGGGTGGCTGTCCTGTATAACGGTACTACTATGTTTGGAACTAATTCGAGAAAATAGCACAAAACAAAAACTTTAACATTGACGATCAAGATCTAAATTTAATAGTAATGTCAGATAAATTTTTCTTTTTAATATAAACTGCAAAACCATAAAATAAATGAATTAAAATGTTTTTATATCTCTCCAAAAATCGGTCTGATATTATTATCTTTACAGTTGTTGTTTGTTAAAATGTTGTAACACAAAAAAGAAATTTTTTTTTGTGGAGTCACAGTAAAAAACTATTATTAATGCTATGAGTGTATCTCACAATTGTTTTCATGCAATAACACCTTCAGGTATTAAACAGTCATATTCTTCTTCGACAGCAATAATTTCACCACGACACATTGGGCAGTAGTGCAGTTGAGATGCACAATTTAAGCAGAAACCCCTGCAACAATAAAACAAAAAAGAATTTTCTGTAAAAATCTCGATTTAGATGAGCTTAAAGAATTCGTTTTGAGGTGGCGACATTCGCTTTATGGCAACGGTATGGAACCTAATCTGCCGTATAAGCGAGATACGCGTACGTAAAAAAAAAAAACAAATAACTTACTTGTGTTTGCATGGTTCTAGACGCATTGTCCCTATCATATCGAAACATAAGGTACATGAATCCTCATGTACACTCAGTTTACATAATTGCTCTAAAAATAGATGACGTGGAAGTACAACTTTATCCTGAGGCTTAAGCGTTGCATGACTGTTAAAACTTTCGTAAGCTCGAGTTTGTGGTGGATACCGAAATGGTTCTGCACCAAAATTAAAACGACACTGTTGAAATGACATAAATGAAGCTCCAGCAAAGAAACCATCTCTGAGAGTATTAAAAATTAGAATTAAACTAATGTAGAATAGCAATTTTGTAGTTATCTTACTTGGCACTACCAAACACTTGTTTCAGTATACCACCCTCAACACCGTTAAGACTAAAAATGACTTCTTTTGCATCTAAATCTAAGAGACAACCTAAAATTGAGCCACCTGACCACGCCGGTAGATCATGAGACATTGATTTTGCATTGTGCCAAATAAGTCGTCGACAACCATCAAATGCTATCGAATATTGATCATCGCCAATTCCATAACCTTCCTGCTAAAACAGAAACGTTTTTTTTTTTTAATTGATTGACATTTTAAACTATAGACGCTAATTTGCGCTTACGTGACTTAAGAAGTTTGAGTCCTTTGTTGCCCAGCCAATTTGCATAACGCCAGGTGTTATAATTAATACCTCATAGTACCAGCAACCAGAATTTACCTAAAACATAAAAATATATTTAATTTAGTGATAGTGTCTTGGGTACATGCCATATGCCATTTTCGTGAACTTTGGTCGAATTTTCAACATTCGCTTTTTTCTTTTAGATATTTTCTTTGAATATTTGTTATACTGGAGAGGGAATATTAGGTGAAAAAACTCTCGTTTTTTCTATTTTGACCTATCGATACCTTTTATTCGTTTGATTCCACCAACAAACATTTTCGTGGAATCTTTTTATGAAGAAACTGTCAAGTTTATACTCAAAAGGAAAAAATTGGCATTTAATTTATGAACAAACGTCCTTCGACTAGCAGAACTTTCTATTGCTGATTGATCAATTGAATGCCATAGATAAAGCTCACTAGGAATCCTCTTTAACGGACAAAATGTTGATTTACCAGAAACTATGAATTTCACAAAGGGTATTCTCAATACTTTAAAATTAGCCATATGGAAGAAATTTATCAACTATAAAAATAATAAAATTATATTGCAGAGATAGATTTTGTCGCATCGAAATCTTAAGGTTGCTGTCAACCCTTTGATTGCTTCCCAAGCTAAGTAACCCGTATCCATCCATTTCCACTGTAAACTATCATATAAAATCAATTTTGATAAAAGTTTGAGACCACCAGTTTTTAGAGGATGCTGGGTACATTAATTAATATTTTAATTTATATTAAATACTCGTCTGTTTGCGTTTTATCGTCTATTGCGGTATTGGAATTTTTATGAGCTAGCACAATGTTCTAAAAGCATTTAAATCGATTTAGTTTCATCAATATTTATGATTTCACTCATGATCGTGTTCATGTTGCTAGTCATACCGATATTTTTCTAAATAAATGTAATAAAAATGAACTCCTCGCATATTCCAAAACAATTCATTGAAGGACATTCAAAAATGGTGTAGGATTTCAATTATGCTATTAGTATATTAGAAATACTTCACAATGCCTCAGTTCAATTATTTACTTTACTTTTTTAATCGTTGAAATGCTGAATAGTATTGCGAAATGGTTGAAAATAATTGTTGTTAAAAAAACGAACGTTGATAATTCGTTCAATGGTATACAAAAGGGCAAAACATTACAATTTTAAATTACCTGATATGTACATCTTACACTTTCAAATGAATAAGCATCACATCTTGCCTCTAAGCCATCCGGCGATATTTTCAAATATTCTGATACGTCTTTTGTATTTAACATAACGTTGACATTAGATACATCTACTTTTTCGTATGTATATTTACGTCCTTCAATAACAACTGGAAAAAACAATTATTATTAATTGCTATCAATTATAAATATAGATATTCTAATAATTACAATAATTATCCAAACACCATTGTGCACAGTATCCAACCTGCCGTAAAGCGAAATCAGTACTATTTGAATGACGTTCTAGTCTTACTAATGGATTTTCGGGGCACATTGAAAGCCGTCGCTAAAAAAAACATTCTTCAATCAACTAATCAACGAAATAATAATTCGATTTACTTTTATCGTTGCTTTATTTTCACTTTTTTGAGCAAATTTCTCTAAGGCTATCAAGGAAAATAACATAACATCAGCAAATATTCCTTCGTCCTAAAACATACAAGAACTAGTATTATTTTGATGACGGGAAACAACAGTAAATTCTCTATCCATAAGGACAAAATTTTCTTTCAATATGAACACAATAATAAATTTACCAAATTTCCCAACAGATATCGCAGTGTAGTTTCTGACAGGACAGCTACACTACTAGGTCCGGCCAGTTTCTCAGCTAAACAACCTAAAATAATGCACAAATTTCTTTCTCGTCGTGGAGTACGTCTTAACGAGTGCGTTATCATATCTGCCACCTGTACGTTAATATTTTATTAAGTTTCTTTATAAGTGACTTATTTTAACAATACATACTTCCAAAACCGAATCTTTGGTGGGCAGAGGACTATCGTCTAAAAGTAACATTATAACACTTGGACCCATTGGATGCTCTACAGGCACAACCCTTACAAGAGACTTGACTAATTGTATCCATCCATTAGGTTTTTCCGTAATGTCATGTAACATTATCATTGAATTTAGCGGTTCAGGTTCACTATAATAAAAATTTTATTCATCATAAATTCTAGGATCTCTAAAACTATAGAATCTAGTTATAGATAATAAAAATCACATACTTGTCAACTATTGTTCCTATCACCTCAAGTGTTTCTCTAACAAGTCTGTCAACAGTTTCCGATAATGATACCATTCGATCATTTCGGGTGCATGTTCTGATATTTTCATGATCGCCCGTAGATGAATGAGGAACATTGTCAGTAACTTGTGCGTCTTCATTTTTATCTTTACACAAACACACGCCCATTTTTTTAAGAATGAATTTTGAGTTATGGGAACATTCAGTTAAGTAAAAAAAAAAAAGACTGTTTTAACAGCAGTTGGCTATTTAAGAATTTCAACTCCAGTTGTTTTATCAATAATAAACTAAAGGCACTTAAGAATTATATAGTAAGTAATAATAATATTGTAAATACTTATACAACGAAAATTAAATCCAGATGATTATTAAATGTTATTGGTAATACATTTTGGGGAACACTTTTGTTTTTAAATGTTGTCAAGACTTTAAATTCATAATGAAAATAATAATAATATTAAATAAAGTCGTAAACTCAGCAAAAATATAAATTTTTAAGATAATGTTTTTTTGTTGTGTTAAAAAGTAGTGATGTGCATTGATATAAAACAATCAGGTACCCTTGCCGAATCCACTAACAGTAAATAGTATTTGAGGTACTAAAAACGGATTAATTACGGATTTACGGATAACAATTTTTAGAAATTTTTAATTAAAAAACATGAAAAAAATAATTATTTTATTTTATTTATTGACAACAGTAAAGTCTACAAATAAAACGTTTTTCTCGCTCTTACATACTAATTATTTCAATTTATATGTCCTTCTCTAAATGTTGCGAGTTCTACAGACATTGATGTCTAATTTGAACCAAAAAGACATTTGACAAATTTTTTTGAACGAGGACAAAAGTTACCATTCATTACAAAAAATTCGTTGTTGGTTTGAATTTTTTTTTTCTTAAATCGGATCTTCAAATAATACTCCTAATACATAAATACAAAATAACAATTGCATCAATTCCCACAGTGTTGAAGGGACATTCAAAAACAGTAGAATTGAAAAAAATAATTTTTCTTATATCCACCAACAACATATTTACTATTCTACAAAATGAAGTCATACATATGAAGAATACAATAACCTAATAATATTAATTTATTTATTAATTACTGAATATACACAAAGACGGCTAGTCTTAAAGCTAAGTGTGTATATTGGTAAGATATTAATTATCTACAGGCTAAAAATAAAGAAATTAATATGAATTTTAAATGAATCAGTCTAAAGAAAGAAAAATTATACAAAAGAAAGAAATGAAAATTGTAAGACAATATGAGAAAAAAAAAACTAAATATAAAGACAGTATAAATATACTTAATAGTTATAATCATATCACACATCCCAGCCAGAAAAAAACTTAAGGCAAACAATCCTTCGAATAATTAAGAAGGTTGTTTGTTAATAATGAGTTCAAAGCGAACAATCAAATATAAGATTTTGATATTCAGCCACATGGTCATCATATCGTCTCAAAAGCTTTACATAACGCACACATGAATTAAAAATAACGCTAATCTTACTTCTTCTACAATTATAATTTAAAAATGTCATCATTGCATCACCATAAATAAAGTAAGGAACAACAATAATACTAATCGCTAAAATTTAAAACAAATAAACAAAATTCTATTATGGCATAGAATCTAAATGTATAGATGCAGACTGTTTAAAATCCCCTTTCCAGAGTTGATATTAAAAATATTTTAGAATACTCAACGACTTTATTTTCGCGCCTAAAGGCCGGTTTCCACGCGTTAAGTAATTTAGTAGGTAACTAAATTTAAATTTAATTTTAAGCAGTTAAGTTAATGAAATTTGTCCCCACGTCGGAATAAGTATTTTAGTTAAGTTCATAAGTGAAGTGTCATTTAATACGCCCACAACGTCTCACAAGTACCTCTTTAAACAAATAATTTATCTATAGAGAGAGAAACTCAGCCAAATAGATGTATTACAATGTAAATGTTGTCAATGGTTCGGCCATCCGATGATTATGTTGTAATTATTCTATTATTACTTATTATTATTACTCAATATTTTTTAGAGTTGAAAAAAATGCACATTTCAAATATTATATAATTTTATTTTGTATATAAAACATTATGTACATTTTAAAATTAAAAAGAAGATATGAAAGAAAAATTAATAATAATTAATATTTAAAACTTAAAAATACACTTCTCTTGATAAAAAGCCCTAGGTTTTATATTTGAGAGAGTGAAAAAAATAATAATTTTGAAATTGAAGATATTTTTTCGAATAAAACACCCATCTGTAAAATCGTATAATAAATAACAAATATTAAAATTAAACGAATATACATACATATATCTTCTATAACAACTTCTACTCCATAGTTATTTTTAATCGTAGCAATCGCAGAATAGTAAAAAAAACTTATTTTCGTAGC
>JANSTT010017602.1:0-16438 GCA_026745375.1 Platyura marginata
GCATGTTGGATGGGGCAATTGCTATTGTCAAAGTAGGAAAATAATTGTTCTTTTTTTTTCTTCTTGCTTTTCTCTTGGAATTTATAATACGCATAGAGAAAAGGCAAGAAATTGGATCTAATACTATGGAAGAAATAATAATAAGAATTGAATGTCGATTTATATGAATTCCACCCTTAATGAACATTGATTTGTTATGGGAGAGTGATCTGGCTATAAGATAAAAAAAAAGAAGAAAAAAAAACCTTATTTATTACCTTAATTCAATAATTCATTGGCAGAAATCCTTTTCTTTTTATTGTGTGAGATTTAATTCGTTTAAGAAAATTTTGGGCTATCCCATTTCCAAGCTTTTATCGGAAAATGGAGTTATCTACCCCCCCCCCCGTCTTCCAAATCAAAAACTATATAAGATACTTAAGTAAGCCAAAGAAAAATGCCGTAGGACAATTAACAAAATTTTCTAGAGAGATAACTTTATTCAAGGAACTTTGCCGAAAAGTTTTACAAAGGAATTTGGTCCGTTTAAAAATCCTTTTGTTTAAAGGACATCATAGTCGACATTCTTAATTTAATTTAAAAATATTGTACATAATGTCCGTGTATCCAAAAATTCTCCCCGAAAAAGAAAAACTATTTTACCACGAAGCTTTTAAGCTCTCCTACTCTTTCTCTCTCTCTATATATATATGCCTAGAAAGTCCAATCTAAATATCAATTTATATTCTATTTCTGTGTGTTTGATTTTAATTCGTAATTATGTGAATCATGGCTCTGATTTTGTCATTTTAAGGCTATACAGAGTTGGTCGGACAATAGAATAGACAGAAGATCGTATCAGATATTACAATGAAAGCCATAATGTTTATTCATATTATATACGTGATAATGGTTGGTTGGGAAAATTTTAAAAATGAAATCACGTTTTGTAAATTTTCTGACATTTAAAAATGGCTAATTTTTCTCTCAAAGCAGCTATCGCAGTCATTACACATATATTGTAAATGGGACCGGGGGTGTTATATAGAGATTTGATATTATATTATAATGGTGATAATAATGGAGTCTAAATTCTTATAAAATATTTTAAATAATAAAGCCACTAGAAAAATTGAATTAATTCAAATAGTTGTTTGGACAACAAAATATGTAATTTGTTTTAAATAATATTTAGAAAATATGTTAGGCGAATAACTTTGTCGACATATTTTCGTATAATTTAATACTCATAATCTTATGCGAACAAACACATAGAAGTAGATACAAAGTGCATACAGTGGCAACATTAAGTGATGCAATTTCGTTAAAAATTATAATATTTGGGGTTCCATAGATCAAAATTTTGAAAAAAAAATATTTTAAATCACACTGCCTGAAATAAGAAAATGTGGCTAAATGATAGCATACTACTTTAGACGAGCATGGAAGTCCAACCGAACGGTTTTTAAACCGATCTTGCATTTAATAATTTTTAAAAATTATAGTTTTTTGTTTTAAATATTTTTGTTTAAAATGTGAATTTTTCTCGCCACTGTATGTATGTGCCAGTCTTTATCGGTAATTGAGATTGATTAATTTTACGTTTGCGGCTTTCTTCTTTTAAATTCAACTTATCGTATAGGGTATAGGTACATGGTAGGTTAGGTAAGCATAAAAATATAGTTGAACTTTGAGCTCAATTTATACCTACCAGACAGTAGTATGTATGTAGATACTAATTCTTATTGATTTAACATTAATCTTTAAGAATTTTTAATAATAATCCCTATAATAATTCTATAGTATGTTCTACTTTAATATTACACCCGGTGTGAATTACAACAACAACGAATCTTTATGACAATATCCGTCCATAAGAGTGTTTCCATTATCTGTTGATGCTGAGATTTTCTTTTCAACGGAACAATAGACCAATAATTCATCTAAGAGCTAAAAAGGAGAGATATAATAGACGCCTTTTCTATATTATATATAGAAATGTGGTTAACACCCACACATTTATCGTACAATGTCTACATCAAAAGGTTAATATGTTTAACCTAACCAAACCAAACGAATCCAAACCAGAAAAAAAAGAAATATTTTAGAAGTCGTAATTTTTTTCGGTTTTTAAATCGACTGACACTTAAAGAAACGAATTTGGCATGTAATATGTTATGCAATTGTCTCCAAAAAGAAGTTCGTCTTCTTTAGTATTATACACATTTTTAGTGGTAGTTATAAGAAGGTAGGTACATATCTACCGACCTACATACATACTCTACCTTCAACCTATGTTTGTTTCCTAAAAATGTATACACTTCTCTACTACCAACTCTAGTTCCTTCTTTCTACAAATTTAAGGCCATATATAACCCCTATATAGTAAAGCAGGGTGCTGTATATTTAAGGGATGGTTGAAATACATATAATCTGTATATAAAATATTATGTATGTATATATACAGTCGGATGTAGTTTATATAATAAGGTTTAAGATGGAGATTGCAAAATTGTAGAAACGAAAATTCTGCTTAAATGAAGGATATAAGAACATTACCGAATTAATCTTGATTTGTGTATCCTTGTTGAGTTGGTGTTGCATGTCGTTTGAAAGTTTCGATACAATCTTACCATAACCAAGTCGTGGATGAAAAAAAAACAGGGAAAACATTTAAATCGTGACCTACTATGCAATGAAGAGGATTATGTTAAATGCAATGGTTCGTTCATCTTCTTTTTTTTTAAATGAGATAAAAATTAAATTTGCAGTATGTATATTTTAGGGTAAATGTCACAGGTACCGATACTGTCTTCGTGAATTTTCACAAAAAATATTTAAAAGTAGTGTCACTTTTTAGAGAAATTATCACACCATGACCGGTATTTTTTACTAATAACTGACAGACACTAATAAAAACATTTAATTCTTTAGGAAATTTTCAATAGTTGCAGGTGAATAGACTTAACGCTATTGAAGTAATGTCAATTAAAATTATAGATACTCCAACAATTCAACCATTTACTTTATTTTCCATATCCTCGATTCGGCATTTACTTAAATTATTATTATTAATTATTATTATATAACTATTTTAATATGCACCGTGGAAAACATAAAGTTTACTGATTACATTTTGATAGGCACGATGCCGTCATCGTCAGTTGCTCTTTGGTTAAGCCATTGTTCTTATACTTACCTACCTACCTACCTATGTAGTAGGTAAATATGTGCATACGTGCGATGCGATTGGTTGGCAGCTATGCCGCGCTCTCTGTTTGTCATCTATAAATATTGAACGAACCCCCCCGAGTAACCGGATCTCATTTCATGATAGTGCAAAATGTATTAAGTGACGTTACGTGTCTTGTACACTGTCTGGGCAAATGTGAAATGAATAAATTTCCATAAAACAAGATAAGACAACCACAATTGGTGGCATTTATTATTAAGGCACATTGCACAATATCTCACGAACAGAGAAGAGATTATTGCATTTATTTGTGATATCTTGTTTAGAAAACCTTCCTGTTGGATTTTCTAGAATAAAGTTAATTTATGTGCTTTGATATCGATGCGTAATTATAGTGACAAAATGTCTTCCGAATCTGAATCAGTGATATTACACCAGAGGGATTATTTTAAGAAGCATTTTTTGGAATATTCTCATGAAAATAATTTCTCGAAGAAGATTTTCAGAATTTTCTCGTTTTTCAAAAAACTTTTTTAAACTCAACTGAAGACAAAAAGTCAGTTACAAAACATTTGTGATTCGACGGAAAATTTAGTGAACTTGAACCAGTTCAGTCTACCTTTGAAAAAGAACCACAATAATATCGAAAAGTATATAAAAAAAAACCAACTAACAAAAAAGTTTACTGGGATCTTAATGAAGAAGTTTCTCATCTGTTCATACACTCCATCGATACCAGATATTTTGTAGTAGTGTAGGTATGTATGTAGTTACTTCAAAATGAATCGTCGCTCTGGCAAATATACCTTTAGAAGTGTGTTGGCTGTGAATTTTCTTTTCTCGTAGCCTTCTTTCATTCATTTTCCTTATAATAAACTTAAGAAATTATCTTTAAAAGGTTTCTTTTTTTTTCTTCTTCTCTATAGTATATAAAAAGTATGGCTATATTTTGATTATGTTTAAATATAATGTTATGTGTAAAATAAAGATTATAATAAAAGCGAGAAAAATTATTGTAATTTTCTTATCGCTTAACATCATTTTAGGCGACTTAAGAAATTCATTTATATGCAAAAACAGGTGTTGCTCAGATTAAGTTTTACGGATTTTGTAATTTATTGTGGCAGTGGGATGTATTAAATTAGATTGAGTGTGATTTAGGGCAAAATCTTAATATGTAACGTTACATACATAGAGACATACTTAATCTTAATTTACTTATGGTAGTCGATTCTATTTATAATGTCTTTGTAGATTAAAAGTTTACTTATATAGAAGAGGGCAGAAGTTACATTGGCATTTCATAGAGGTGTGTATGTATGACATGCATATATATTATATATAAACACAAAATTTAAGACTAAATCATTAGGAATATGTAAAGGAGTTAAAACATTAAACTGTAACTTTATGTATGTCGTCGTCTATATTAGTTTCTAGTGAGCGGGAAGTAATGTGGGAAGACACACTTTTAAAGTATACTTGAATGAAATTAAATCATTTCTTAATTGACTGATTCTGTTCTTAACGAGATCTTGATTACAAATGCTGTAAAAAGAAATCCGTTAGTGAGGATTTTTACTGTTCTTTGAAATCTAAAGTTACCACGCCACACACAAACATTTGCGTGGTAGTTAAGTTTAAAAGCTTAAATTATTACCGAATTACGTATGAAGGAAATTACTGGAGTTTATTGCTAACGTCATTTTTTCCTTCTTTTCATTACTTTATATACACAATATACTTAATAAAGAACGGATCACTCAAGTATAATCCAAATCACGATAAATTCATCTAATGCGGTTCACTTAAGCTTTAATAAATTTCATAAATTCTTTATATAGAAAAGCTAGAAGATAAACAAGTTTTTTCCATGTTAATAATTTAAGGAATTTTCACAAGAAAAAAAATATCTTTTTTCAGCTTTCTATACTTTCTACCTTGTACACTTAGTATTTGCGTTCCTCCCCCAACACAAAAAAAAAAACTTTCACCAAACAATATTTTTCCGAGTTTTGAATATAAACATATATTTGCAAGTGCCTACACAACCCCTCAACCCATGAGCTAAGCCAAGCGAACTTTAACCTACGTATAACGCCTATACAAACTTATCTTGTTGAGAGTAATCAGATACCCCTAGTCTTTGGCTCTTGAAACTTTTCTTATATATTTGAAGAACAATCGAAAATCTGGCTTCCAATTTAGCTTGATTCGAATCGAAAGAGATGGTATCAAAAATCAATTAAGTGTAGGAAAATATTTTCTTTGAGTTTCAAAATTAGATTTAGTTGGTTAGAGGAGAGATAAAGTGAGAGAGACGGAGCTATACTTATACCATACATACACACATGAATACATATATACATACACAAACTACTGCTGATTAAGAAATGAATTGGCTCTGACTCTTATGTAAAAGACTTAACTAAATTTAATTTTTCTCGATTGGTTGGTTGGTTGTCATCTCAAATTTATACCTACATATCAGCTAGAAGAAAATTTACCAAAGAAGAATACCAAAGGGTGTATGGTTTGTAAAGTTTGTCTGCGATTTATATAAATTCCGCGTACAACATACCGACAAATCTCAGTTGATGCCTGTGCAATCGAAACCACTAGATTATAACGTTAGTCATCGTATAATGGTTTCGTGGAATAAATTTATTAAATTTATCATAAATTATCATGATAAATTAATTATATGAAGTAAATATGTATGTTAAGTTCAGATAAGGCAGGAATTAATCGACCGTTTCATTAGAAAAGGGCTCTGCCTAGAATATTTTCCGTTTTTAGGTCCCTACCAACTTAATATTGAGCTTTCCCATCAAATAAGCGTTCTGTGTATATGTGTATGTGTAATAAACCTTCACACTTTTATGTGAATGTATTTGTATAAATTTTTGGATCTTTTGTTCAATATGTAGATATATACCATATACATACATATATACATAACACCGGTTAAATGTAAATCTTATAAGCAATTTTTGGGGGAGTCAAACCTAACTCAATTTATTGGCTTTTCTATGGAAGGGAGTGTGTTCAGTAATTTGATAAGCTTTCATTTATGTTTGATGCAGGTGTATTGTTCGAAAATATTTTGTTAGTACACTTAGGGGCGATGTTTATGTTATTACAGGTTTTTTCACTTACCTCCCCCACCCCTCCCTTCATTGAGATTGAGGATTAATATTTATTGCAAAATTAAATAATCCACTTGAAAACTATGTCAATTATGGATATTAAAAGTATATGGATGTTATAGGGAAAAATTAAGAAAGGGGTTGAAATTCCACTTGATACCCTCAAAAGTAGTAACAGGAAATTTACTTTGTTTCTATGTATATAAATCATAAAAAAGATAAAATGAAACGAAACAGTTTTATTTTTCAATAAATTGCTGCTTAATAATCTGTCAATTATTTAATAAATTAAAACTTTAACCACAACGACAGATTCACCTACAATTTCTAGTCTAATTTAAATCACTACTGATGATGATAATTGGTAAATACTTTATTTCTACATTTACTGCTAATTGTTTTTTAATTAGTTTTCTAAACTAAAGAAAAAAAAACTGCTAGGGTGTGCAATCAAATCAGTGACTGCACCTCAGCATATTAATGTAATTAATAGAAAATACTGGTATTCCAAAAACTTACTCAATCACTCACCTCTTCGTCCACCTCCCAGTAAAATGTAGTTTCTAACTACTACATCATGAAATGGAGAAAAATGATCATACATACATAATATGCATAGGTACATGTGTCATTGTGAATGTTTAAGTAAATATTAATAATTTAATGCTAAAACCATTTTACTTATTAAAATTATTATTCATTTTATAAATAAAATCACCCCAGATACCATTTCAGTTTTCTAAATAATTACGACGGAAACATACATTTAGGAGGAAGATAATATTTTAACCAAATGAATAACTTTTATTCATAATATTTTATAATAACACTGAAGAGAGAGTGGTACCTATTCACTATTTCAGTAATTTCTCGAAAACATTTTCCAGTTGGAAACTTACAACCACAATTCATCTGGGGAATGTTTCCATATATCTCCTACTTGTTACGATTTTAATTATTTTATTTTGAAGCAATTCAAACAGAATATATGAATTACATAAGTTCACAGTTTGTTTTAAAATACTTATACATATGTATGTATGTTTGTATGTATGTAGTATGTACTTGTACATGTACATATGTATGTACAATATACTAAATACATTATATTATGTAGTATCTACAAAATGTTTGACCGAGATTTTCTCTCTGCTACTTAATTTGGGGAATTGATTTTTTCAGTGTAGCATCTAGGAAGGTATATACATACATACATACAAAGAAGCAGTTGTTTTTATGTGGCAGTAAAAGTTTAACCTAGGATTTATTATGAAATATTTATTAGAAAGAAAAATAATGTCCAGTCCATTTTATCTACAAATGGCAAATTTGCGTCGTAATGTTTTACATTGCAATTTTGTAATTTCTACAACACGATATAGTGAACCCGGACTATACTATATTGTGTTATACGAGAATTTCCGTAATTTTCTTAAATTGTTAAATTGAAACCGTGTTGTAAGAGGGCCACCTGTATTTAAAATGTAGCTCAAGCTTACGATAGAATATTTTGATTTAATTTCGGATGATTCATTCCAAAAATTTTGCTGTGTTTTTTGTACAACTTTTAATGTGAAAGAAAAGGTTATGGAATTTTTAAGTGACATTAAAAATTGTCTCCGCACATGAAGAAACACATAAAGCAAAATATTCCATAACAATAGGCGCCGTAGCTTCATCGAAACGAAATAATCATCAAAAATCATCCCTCCTAAACGATACCCATAATGGAATCCAATTAATTATGAGCTAATAATTACCGAATACCCATATAGAATAAAATCAACAATAAAGACATCTCTAACGACATGATCGTATCAAATGTATTTATTAGCCTATACAGGATAACATCATTCCCGCATTTTGTCCATATTAGTGTATATTTAAGATTTTCACATCTACAACTTCCTTGCCCCCAAATAAAAACCATAATCTAAGTTAATTCCGAAAATAAAAGTATCAATAAATGTCATCCCTTTTCTGGTTTTTATTTACTCCAAATAACTATAAATGTGTTATACGTGCGACTCCACACTCCCACTCCTTTTATACGTGCAATTTTATTTCATGCCCACAATAAATATATGTATGTAGTGTTGAAGTATAAATCAGTAAGATTATTATTTGTCACATACGGTGATTTCTTAAGTGAATATCATAAATTAACTGTTGTGATAACTTCTTGTTGCCACTATAAAAAAAGATCGATGCGATTCAACTTGTTGTGGGTAGGTAAGTATACACCTTCTTTGCCTATGTACATACATACTTAATATTGTCAGACAGGATTGAGGGTTTGTACTAGCTAAAATAGAAAACTACTGAGGTGCATATAAATTGTTAGTATTACCATTAAACTGGACTTAATCATGCTATATATAGATACGTATGTTTGGTATTGTATGTACATAAAGTTAAAAAAAAATATATGTGCCTAGTTAACATACCTTAGAAAAATGTTATCATATAATACAACCACCTCCGCCCTGTTTTTTTTTTCATCAATAATCAATGAAGCAGGGAAAAAACATACACAACACGATAATCGCTCTACGATAGCAAATTTGATTTATAAAACTGGCACATGCAATTTAGTAATGTTTTATGCAAATCTTGTCAATGCCTAGTTCAGCAGAAACTAACATTCAATTAAAAGCAAAGTTACTATCCCTTACGTTGGTAGTTTTAAATATTATTCTGCTCCAATGTTGCACATAGTTCATATTATGGTGCTGTATATGGTATATATGTATATATTTATATAAAACATGTAACTATAGGTAGACAACACCCAATGTATGTGCTCTCTAGCATAGTATCGGGGCGTATTACGTGACCCGAAACTGTAATTGTTCGAAAATTCTGCAGAAAACTTTTGTATGGAGTCAACGTTTAAAGCCTTCCAAGAATATGAAAAGCGCTAGTAGGTTGATTTTGGTTTGGGGCGCAGAATAAACGTATAAAATTGTAAGATATTTTCTTTTTTTTTCTTTTTTTTTGTGCTCTTTCTTCTTCATGATGTTCATGAAAAACCAACCCCCGAATGGGTGTACATGGTTACAGATATACATAATGTATGTTTGTGTGTAATATTTTATAAAATATAGAAAAATATTGTTTAATTTCGCAAAAAAAGCACTTTTTTTTGTTTTTTCGTTTTTTTTTTGGAATTGTATTAAACTGTCAAAATGAATTTTTATCTACCTTTCAAAAATATTAAAATTAAAATTTTATTTATATCTTTAGCTAGCATATTAGAAGTCAATAAAATAAAATATAACAACGAAATGATTAAAGTCGTGCATACCTATAAGCATTTATGAATTTAGTTCTTTTTCTACCCCTTTTCGTAAATGAAGTGGTCGACAAAAGAACAATAGCAGAGCCATATTTCGGAATTTGGTTTATATGTAAATAAGTATAAGTTTCTTAGTTTAACATGAAAATGAAGCAATTTCTCAAAATTACAAAAAAAAGGCTGCTAAGTAAGTAGAGCTAACGTACAAAACTACTAAAGCTTCCGTACAAAACTATCCCGCCCCTAACCTTCCCCCACACCTCCCCACCTTTCGCCTTTCCAAAATTGGTCCACCATACTTGTCCGCCCTAATTCCCTCATACCCTATCTATAAAAAGAAATGTGGAAAAATATTGGATCACCCTAAAATTATTATTCCCATAATTTACATACCTCCTACATCCCAATCCCAATGTCCATCTTATCAAAAAAAAAAAAAAATTTGGACCAATCTCAAATTATTACCACCCTGTTCACACTCCCTACATACCCCCCAATACCCAACCTATCAAAAAAGAAAAAAGAATGTAGACCACCCTAAAATTATTACCCCCACTTCCTACATACCTCTACATTAGGGTGGATAGCTTTTTAAAAACTGAGATTTGCCAAAGCCCTGGGGCGGAAAACTTGTGTTATTGCCTAAAAATCTTAAGTTTAAAATTTTGTTCAAAAAAAATTATATTTGGTGGTCCCGCGACTCGTTTAAAGGTCAAAATTTGGTAGTGTTTTCAGTTTTATATTTCATATACAGTACGGAAGCAAAACTAAAAAAAATTTAAAAATCGAAATATTAAGGAGAGTTTTTTTAGAAAAGACACAAAAACAGCTTAAATTTGTATAGCATGATATTTTATATTGAAACTTTAGCAGTACATAACTGCCCAAAATAAAGAATTACTATATTTTACGGAAGTCTTCAAAAATATTTTATTGGAGCGCCAAGTCGATAGCAATCTTTGTATAAATAAAAAAAGACAAAAGCGAAAAGCATAACTTATCATAGTTAATAGTTCGTATAATTTTCTAGAAAGTCATCAATCAATCCTTTCTATAGGTAGCTGATTGTTAGGAAAAAAAATAGAAAACAAAATTTTTGAATATACCATAACCCAAAAAACTGTTAATTGTCGTACAAAACGTCTATTCCTTTTTTTGGAAATAAATAGATACTTATGACGTTAAGTACACAAAAAAAAAACTTTATTCTATTAAAACGCGGTTATAAATAATAATGGTAAAATTGTGTCTCACTATCAAAGCATAAAATCTGACACGTAACTTTTTGGTATTTTAATACAATTCATTTATTTTTCTCACACCCCTAAAATGAAGTAACTAACATAGGTACTTACTCGATAGTTTCAAAACATCACATTGAAACGTATACCTACAATATACCTACATACATACATAATATATAGGAACAAACTACCCTTAATCATATTTATTCCATTAAAAAACCGTTTCAATATTTTCCGTTAAGCTTTTATTTAGCTTAAATGTATGTATATGGCGGTAGGGGTGGAAGCTTTTGTTAGACTCTTACAAGAAAGCAATTATTACGTATACGCACAATGTAAAAATAGGTACTTTAAATTGTAACCATACATTTTATTATAATACCCCCACCCAAATGGCTAAACAAATTATTTGACATTATTTTTTGCAAGTCATACAAATTGGAATATCGCGTGCATGTAGTACATACCCCCTAAAGTCAAATATTTGTGATATTCTCTAAGTGAAGTATTTAATCAATAATTGAAAACAGAGGAGAGCCGAGATATTTTTTCTAATTTTTTGTTTTTTTTTTTTGGTTATTTTAGTTTTGTTGTTGTTGTTGTTGTGGTTAAGCTTAAGCAATTAAATACTACCAATATTATGTATTTGCCGTTAGGTAACTATAAATCTTTTCTATATACCTACACAGGAAAAAATTTCTCATTCCAAAATAGCACAAAATTATAAATTACCTCTAAAAACGCAAATTGATTTGCTTAGATTTATTTATTTTTTTGTCATTTCTTTTTACATTTAAATAGACCCAACTTTATATTTTATTTTTTTACGACGGTGTGTACCTACCTACCTACCTTTAATGTACGTACCCGCATATACACGTGTTGGTTATGTATATATACAATTATACATATATCTACCATATATAGTGGGTGTTAGTGGGAAATAAGTATAATATAATGAACACCTTTCCCATATCCATATAAACCCATAAAAACCATCTGATTTGTGGTACCGAAAAGTCGTAAATATATCAACCGTTTGCATTTTGGCGACAAGATTCAATTCCAGATAATTTGATTAAAACGGTCACTTATAAATAAATGTACGCCCCGGCCGACAGTAAATGCAGTACGGGAAAAAGCCAAAATGTAACTTTAATCGTTAATTTATTGTACAAAGAAGGTGCCATTTTGTAGGATTTTTTTTTTGGTAGCCGAGATTTTCTATTTAAGATATTATGTGATATCAAAATTTTTAATATTAAATTTAGCAATTTTTGTGCGTATATGTACATCTTTAAAACCATATACCCCTCCCTCCCTCAAAATTCCACGTCAAAACGAAGCAAAATTGCTCAAAAAACAAATAGTATTGTTTTGCAATTCTTCTCTGATAAGTACTCATCAATTTATCTCCGACAGAATTAATCTGTGTGACAATTTGTCACTGAAAACAGTTAAACTCCGAGACCTTTTATTTTGAATATAATTCATAGATCACTTATGGTCATTTAATTTATTTATGCTTCTAAGAATTGATTAAGGATGCAAACAATTAAAATCTGTCTTTTGTTTTTTGTTTTTACTCTTTTAACTAGAGTTTTTATAGTGGTTAATTTTCCCATAAACTTTATTATCGTAAATCTTAATAGCATATTCTCCCAAAAATTGTTTGTTTGTCCATTCACTTGTTAATATTTATAGCCGACAATTATTTATTTTTTCTTATTACATTCTTTAAGGGAAAAAAAACAAAATCTTACACATCATTAAATGCAACTCAAATAAACCGATGTACTTATATGTACTTGTACATATATAGTCGCAGTGCAACTTGCATTAAATGCAACTATACCTACAATGTACGTATAATATGACATGGCCGGTCATTTACTTATAGTGGCATTATTTTGTGTAAATAAAGCTCATTTTAAATTCAAGCGACAAACGATTTTTGCGTACCTTTCTCTATACATAAGACAAGTACAAGTACATATAAGTATTATATGTGGATACGTACATACATATGTACATGTGTGCTGTACATTGTGTTTTACATTTTACCATCGAATGATTGGCAGAATAAATAACTGACCACGTAATATTTTTTTTTTTTTTGCATGTAAACAAATCATTTTATTTAATCTTTTGCTGTATATTGTGTATGTCTGCTTTTAACTGTTTTGTTGTCAAAAACCTTCAATCAGATAACGTTCAGGCTACTTACTGACATAAAAGACAAACTGATCAGATATGTTTAAAGTTAATTTGCATATCTACCAGTTCAAACAAACAGCTTGTATTATGTGTAGTATGTTTTGTTTGCTAAATGGTAAAATAATTATTATGTTTGTATATTTACATTTTGTATAATTTTAAATTATTAAAAATATGGGTACATTGTTCCAATGTGGTTTGTAGATATTATGACGTATGCTTGAAGATTTCTAAAATCACATAATGTACATATGTGCGTTGTGATATATTGAAGATCTTTCACTCTATCTACAACTACATACATATTATGTAGAGTTGAAGAAGATCTACATAAATATTTGTTTGTTTTTTTTCTTTTTAGAGAAAGCTCTATTGTTGCTTTAAGCGATATTTTAATACTCTTGTTTAGTGTTTCTCAATCATTTTATCTAACGGAGCACCAATACATTCTTTGAGAAACATTGCGCTAGTTTCTTACGATTTATTACAAAAAAAAATTATTGATAGTTTATCGTCGTCTGATGTCTGTTTCTTTTTGATATGGTTGAGTTATATTATTCCTCGGTGTTTTTTTATATAATATTTTGAAAGAATATTTCATTAAATACCAGAAAATGAGTTTAAGCAAGCATGTAATGCAAATTCGATTTTAATTTGAAATCAACAAGAAATCAACGATTCATTCTGCATAAATCAAATTATGGCAATGAGAAATAAATTGGTAATATATGTATAATTGTATATATGTAGGTAAAAAAAGTACATTCCAAATGAGATTATGATAATTTGATAACAAAAGAATTATACCAACTATAAGCAATAAATAGATAGTTCATAGTAGATATAGGTCTACTTCATACAGTCCATGTGAATGCCTGATTTAAAATTATTTAAGCTTCATAGGAATTTGAAGTAAAGTGATTTTTTAATCTTATCTTATAACTTATCCCAATAGTTACTACTAAAAAAAAGTTACCTTTAACGATACATAAAGTACAATTCCAAAAATATTTCATTTTTTTTTCACATAAATTAATTTCCCACAACAAATTTTGAAATATTTACTACAACTTATAGTAAAATTCAAAATTGAGAAAAATACTTAAAATCAATCAAACCCGAAAACCTTTCACTATAAAAATCACCACATACCCACTGAATGAAAATTATGTACAAAAATATTTTCCAATTTCATATTAATATTAATCGAAATATAGAATAATACTACATAGATAGTACTAATCACAAAACCACATGCGGTAAATGTTCATACATTATTTGGTAATAACTATTCAAAATATTTAAAATGCTAGCAAGAAATTGATATACATACATATTTTGAAATTTAATTTTGTGTACTGTATACATAGTATAGTGTATGTAGTAGTTATATTTATATGTAGTACGTGTACTCACAACATAATGTTTTTTTTTTAAAAAGGACAATAGATATTGAACGGACATGGTATTTAATATTAAAGTTTATTTTATTATAATATCTGCAATTCTGTAGGTACTGGGATATTATATCGATCCCTAATTTTGAATCGAACGTATCTAAAAAAAATTATCGGAATTGAGATTTTGATGGGAATTTGTTTTATTCTACGTAACCTCACAAAATGTGTTATTTTTTTATTTGACTCCACACATGCATTAAACAGTTTTTTCGCTCTCCGGAAAAGTTTTTAAAAAGGAGATATGTATGAAATTATTACGAATACGATTCAATTCAGATCTTAAGATATAAAAAAAAAAATCTAATCGAATACCAAATAAAATAGGCTAAAAAACCATATATGGACTGGACAGATAAGGTAAATTTTTGCCTAGCACACTAATGATAATTCCATGGTTGAATAGATCGATTGCTTATATAGCAACAACTTCAAATCTATTATATAGCAACAAAAAAAAAACTGTTTATGATATTATTTTTCCTCCTTCATTCAGTACCATACATACATACATATTACATTCAATGGCTATTTTGATTAAAATTACTAAGAAATGATTGAAAAACCCTAATCTTTCAATAATAATAATAGATTTCCAAAAATCTATTTTATGTTATGGCCATATATTCAATCTAGACTTTTCTGTGTATGATATAAAAAGCTCATATAATAGAATCAAATCTCTTGCATGACATGAAAGTATTCCGTTCTATATATGAACACATACACAAGAAGATCTTAGGCTATAAGGCTCTGTGTGAGGATAAATAAAAAAAAAAATTCCTTCAAATAAATCGATCCTGTTTTCGTGTAGGTTTTTCCTTTTTTCCATTTTTTTTTTGGATTAATTATATGCGTGCCAGAAGGATATTTAAGTCAGATTGGATTACTTTTATCGTAATTAAAGATTAGTTAGACATGGACATGTATATAATCTCTATAATGGGCATTTCAGTACATTATATATCCTATGTTCCCCTCGATAAACATTGCCCATTGTTGTATTATTGAAAATTTTTGGCTCTCACCAAGATTTATGGGAAGGATAATAAATTTTGAACCTTATCTATGGTAACACTGGTAATGTTTGGTTTTTTCTTTTTTTTTTGTTGGGGAACGGTAGGAGAAAGAATTTTTAATGATACACCAAAACGTTTATTATGTAATCGAGCAATATGTAAATGTCGTAGGAAATGTATGGTCGATAAAATAAAGGAAGAAAAAAAAACAATTTCTGTTGTTATATTAGTAAGAAACGATATTAAGAACATTTCTTGATAAAATTATCTGTGTGTCACTTAAAGGTTTAAGCTCTTTAAATATATAGTAATGTATTAAGAGCATAAAAAAATAGAAAAACAATATTCAGAGCATATTGACGTTACCTATATCAAAATGAACGTCCACTTTTAACAAGGGATTCGAACCAACAGTCTACAGGACCATATACTGCTCCAACAAACATTCCATTTAAATTTTATTTTCTCTTTATGACATTATTAGAGGCCGAGCTTTAATCCTACGATTGGTATAGCAAAAGGAAGAAATATCTTGTCTCATCCTTCTCTATAAGTCATCCAGAGTAGCCCCAATTTTTTAAGAAAAATACTTGTAACTTCTGTATAAAAAAATCCTTTAAATATTAGTAAAAATATTTCATAGTCTTGAAATGATGGAGTAGAATCGTTGCAGTTATAAGCTATTATTACCCTATAATATTATATTTATAACAATATAACTGAATCGGACTTGGTTGCTTATAATTTATCAAATAAATGTTTAAACAAAATATTTCAAATAAAATTAATATAAATAATTGTATGCTTACAAATATAAAATAATGAGAAAGAAACTACGCAATAAGTAGTTCCAAAAAACAATTCGGACCAATGTTTATTAAA
>JANSTT010017603.1:0-16437 GCA_026745375.1 Platyura marginata
TATGGATAATTAAGCTTGCAGAATACCCAGTTTGAAGTTGCACATTTTGATGATTTTCTCAATATTTTGTTAGAAAAGCGGAAAAAATTTATAAGCAAAAAAGATTGAAAATAAAATTTTCCTTACAACAAGATTATTTTTATAAAAATATTTCAATAATTAAAGAAGTTATACGGATTTTTGTAGGAATTTCAGAGGTACATCACATAGGCAAAAATAAAACCCACGCTACGTTACTGGTACAGACGACACATCTGTTTTCACTGTCCTCTCTCTACTGGCTAATACAAAATGGCGTCCAAATAAAACATTGAACAATTATAAAACGTGATTGAATAAGAAGCAAATTATAATTCCAATTGTTAAAATTTATACTAAATAAATAACAATTTGAATTGTATATGAGTCTTGGAGGTCTCGGTCAATAAATTGAAATCAAACAATAGAAGTGCGAATGAGAACCTCAAAGATTAGAATTTGTCGTTATTTTGATTTGGCACGAGTGTTATTTTAGTGTAAACGCGAATAATTCAAAGAACTTAATAAGTTGAGTATTGGGAGCGAGATAAAAAGTTCGGTAAGTAGTTTTTTTTTAATTATTTATTCTTAATGAGAGAATCTTAAAATAATTATAAATAAAAATATAAAAACATTAAATTTAATCATTGACGATGAATTTCTTGTATCGGTTTCACATCGTAAACCTTCGTGTTTTATTATAAAACGTACTTGATCAGGATATCGACAATCGTTTTCTATAAAAAAACAAGAAAAAAAGCAATTTAATTATTCAATTAACTATATTATGGAGAATATTACCAGAACATCGAACATTCGATTTATCCATCGAAACGGAAAAATAAATTCCTTTGCAATTTAATGTGTCCTCACACGGATTTGTAATATTAAACCAGACATTCTCTAATTCGTCAATGGAACTACATTCTAATGATACGAAATTAATGTCTCTTGACAGACAAATTGTGATCTTTCCATATGCCACTCCTTGAAACTAGATATAAATAGAAATAAATACAATAATAAGAAATGGTCATCCAATAATTGCAGGTATATTTATACTTGAATGCTAACTGCATCTGATTTTATTAAATAATAAGGACTGATTCGATATCGTAATTCTAATTCGGGTGATATGTAGTCTTCATGGTAATTTCTTAAAAATCAAATAAATAAAAAAATGTTATATAAATTAAGTTAAATAGTCAACATCCATACTTTGTTATAAAGTCTTGATTGCGACGCCATTCCATCGAATTATGTTCACAAAATGGTTGCACGATACGTTTTGGTATTGTTTTTAAATGTTTGAACAGAGTATCCGAAAATTCGTCTAGATTTGTTGAATTTGTGTGAATAATTTTGTAATGTTCCTGTTGCCGAATTATTTCACTGACCGATGGCTGTTGTGAATTTTTTATTAGCTCGCCATATGTTTCCACATCATCGGTGACAAATACAAAATATAAATCTGGGAATTGTGTCAGTGATCCATGCAGTATTCTTTTGGCACTTTCGAAATCGGTCTGCAGATAGATTAATTTGATATATATGTAGAATTTCAAGCAATAAATTGTTCTATTTGTTCTTACCTGTGTTATTCTATGGGATTGTGATATTATTAAAATTACTTTAGAATATGCTACCAGAGTTCCAACAGTTTGTTCATTTTGTCGTTGACTGGCTAATGTTGTTACCACTGTTCCCAATGATTGCGATAAAGATAATCGATTTGGATCTGCAACATCTTCTAAGTCAGATATAATCTCTATACAGTCTACAGGGAAACTTACATTGTCCAGTAAAATTTCGTAATTGCTCAAATGCTGTTGCTACACTTTTCGTACTATTGATTAAACTGTGTCCATTTACGCCGTGCAGAACAGTTAAAGATGAACCATAACTGGATATGTCTATTAATTCAGCTATGTGACTAAAAAAAAATAAAAACATAAATGAGGTGGAGCAAATTCTTGATTTTGTGCTATATGAAATTGTAAACCTACTGAATTAATTGTAAATTATCAAATTGATCCCGAGAACCATCAATAATCAATGTTAAGTCTACCGTAGGTTTTCTATAGTCGGAAATTATCTCATCACATGTTGACTGGGTATCCAAGAGAATTCCTGGCCAATCGAATCGAACAGATCATTATTTAGGAATTTAACTAAATCAAAGTTAATAATTTTTTTTTTACCGGCATATTCAAAAAAACGATCCACTGCCGCATCACAATTTGTTCTTAAAATATCATCCGTCACCTTCATGCTACTTGTGGTAAATTGCAAAACTTGCGACAAATGATACGTTTCATCTTTCAACTTATCTCGATCAATAATCTTTAGAATATTTTTACGATGACACGCACTGCTAATGCCATCGCTAGCCGAAAATCTCTCCAGATAATTAGTCGCAATTGGCATTTCGGACAATGGATTATCAAAGACGTTACGTAACTTTGCATTCGCTTGTGTACTGAAATATTTTCCATCGATCATCTCTTCCACATCGGTTTCAATCATTTCTTCCATCTCGCGCAATTGTCTCCTTTTACTGACTATTGTATTGCCACGATTTGCATTTTCAATGTTCAGCGTTGGTATTCCCCGGGCACTGTAGTACATATCAAGTAATTGTGATAATCTAATGCGTCTTATTCGATTAACCCAAGATGAAACTTGCTGTGATATGAAAATGCCATCAATACCAGCCAATATTTCACTGTCGGTAATTTCCCATCTGGCCCTATGGTTTTCCGTTAGATATCTGAAAATAAATATATGGTTTAGATTTAGATTTAATAAGTAAACATTGATTTAACAATAACCGGTGTCTTGGAAAATATGTACTATTCCATGTGCCTACAAGTCCAATCGATGAATTCGTTCCAACGTATGGACCTTGAAAAACACAAACTTCTGCTAAATCACCAGCAAGTCCGGCCGAATATGTATTATCCATAGAGTCCATTGATCGCAATAATTTATTAAATGATTTCTCGGCATCTCGTCTGGTCATTGTTTCTAGATTTTCCCACGGTGACGATCGTTGTTGTTGTAACGATACAAATTCATTTATACGAACATTTTGTGGCTGTAATCCGGCCGCAACAGATGTAATAAATATTCCCGGTGAAAAACTTCCATAATCTAATGGAAAATGGGACTATATAGTTTATAGTTCAGTTCGGGAGATAAAATTCAAGATTTACCATAACTTCTAATTACTCCCAGTTCCAACGGACATCTAGATAGTCTTTCGTTTGATGTTGTTATTGTTCCACTGAAAGGATCTTGAACCCTTAAACATTTCAATTAGTTGATTATTGTCCAAATATTCGCAGAGAGAAAAAGAGAGAGAGAGAGAGAGAGAGAGAGAGAGAAAGAGATAGACTTACTTATTACGCGTAATCCATGGACTAGCAGCTCGTACATCGGACAGTAAATTTAATGGACAAACTCGACTCTCATCACCACGCTCATATGGTTCAATTGATGAACTAACTAGTCGATGAAGCATACACAATTCACCTTGTGTTAGAATTTGTTCGAACTCAAGAGGTCCCGGTGTGTCCGAAATTAATTGTAATAAAACTTGTAATTTCGGCACCATTATTCCATTCGGACCGAATGGTGTTACGAATTCCGTTTCCCGTACTTTAGGCGCTCGCTCAATGCCATCGATACGTAAACGATGCAAAATGTTAACGCTCAACCGACGTACGTCCATTGACGTTGGATTGGCATCTTCAATTTTTCGTATCAATTCGATGAGCAAATGAATTGAATTGGCCGTCCATGGTTCGGTTTCATTGCCACGATAGCAATGGATTAGGTGATTGGGGATTTGCAGTGAACATGCTTTTTCTGTTAAGTTTATTAATTTAATTAGTCACTATATATGATATATGATATATATATATATTTCTTTGTTTCCTACCAAATAGAAAATGGCTGACCAAAGGCCATACGATGATAATGAAAAGAATTTTGTTCCACATTGACATTATGATTTATTTTTATTTGTTTGTTCAATTATTTACACCATGACGTTGATAATATCAATGGAATAACATCAGTTGAATGTCCAATATACACCTACATACATTACATATGTCAACAAGAATATCATCAAGTTCAATATGAAAGTTTGGAAAAAGTCAAAAAGTTTTTCGGTAATTAATTCAATCACTCAATTTAAGTAGTTAGGTAATATACATGCGGCTCCATGATGAATAACATTTGGCTATTAGTTGTTCCTTTGATATATATACACACAAAATTACATCTATACCAGCGATTCCCAAATGAGCGGTCGTGTCCAACAAAGATTTGGTCACATAAAATTAAAAATGGGAATGGGTTTTTTTTAAATATTAATATAAATATTGTTTATATCAGGGTTTCTTAAGGTAAGGGGGCCTGACCCAAAAGGGAGGAGCGAGAATTTCACTACGGGCACGGTATTAAATACATTTTATGACAGTATAAGTTAAAATAATACATTATTCGAAAATATTATCATCACAAAGGTCCCTTTTCATCTATCTATATAATTTATGGTCATTTTCATTTGGTTATTCACAGTTGGCAGCACTATGAATGACAATTATATCATATTCATGTGGTTTCTCGCTTATAAACAAAAATATTTGCATAAACTGAGACTGGCCGAGAATTTTAAACAGTTGTTAATCTTTCCTTTTACATCCAATATGGCTTGACTTGATGGCTTATCTATTAGGAATCTATACTGAAAACCTTTTGTTTTCATTAATTCCATTGTGTTATATGGGAATATTAGTTGAAAAATGGATCGCATGAAAAAAAGATTGGCAATCGCTGATCTATACACATATAGACATAGTCATAGAGGATCTTACGGAACAAACATAAAAAAATGAAGACGAAGAAAACTTTCAATTATATGAGGAAAAAAAAAAAGAAAAACTTTTATTTACCAAACAGGAAAGGCGTCGTCTCGTCATTTGATATTGTACAATATATCCGGGATTCCAAATAAGAGAAGAAAACAAAACAAAAAAAAAACCCACCCGAAAGTTTTTCTCCCCCTTCCCCTCGCCTTTCCCCGTAAAGTGTGTACAACATTATGGTCTTATTGTTGGCCAAACTATAGAAAGAAAAATATTTTATGTGATTGAATAAGTTAGGTTAGGTATCTGGATACGGAGATGGGCGGGGATAACACAGTATGTATGTTGTCATACAAACTTAGAGATAGCCCGTTAATCCCGTTTTATGGATTAGCTTGTTTTGTACATATGAAAAGGAAACTAATTTATTTTTGGTCATTTATACAGAAAGGGTTTAGAAAATAAGTTTTTCGGGTCTGTGAATGTGCTGTAAAGAAAATATGGAAAATATATAATGATTGAAATAAGATTTTTCTTTAATGAATAACATTTTTTATATATGGACGCTACTGTAAATAATTTAAACTATGTATATAAAACGGTTCGATAAGACGGTCGTGATCTATAGTTTTTTTTAATCGTATTAATACAGATCGATGCCCAATGATCAATGATCAATCAGGACGATGGTGTAAATCAGGAATTAACAAAAAGGCGAGGCCTAATAAAATGCGATCGTGTTTGTTTAGTGTGGATCGATTATGTACAAAAATCATATACAATGTGCAAACACTTCTACCCTATTTTTGTTTTTTATTTACTTGTAAGTAATATTGCAACTCTTTACTCATTATTCGGTTGACTGCCGGCTAACTATTTTCTCAAATTAAAAGAAACAACAAAATGAGAGAGTGAGACAAAGAATGCGCTCTATATCTCACATAACTTCTGACATCGAACAAGCTAATAAGTACAACACGCATAACAATAAGCTACTGCTATCTTTATTGATTTGTAAATACATTATCTATAATAAATTATGGTTAATAAGCTAACTGAGTCAGAGGCTTATTAAAAATAATTTTTTTAACGTTTTTTTTTAATTTTTATTATATACCCCCCTATAATTTTTGAATTATTTAACGTATTTGACATGGGCAAGTGGTTCGGATTCCATTTACAAACAAATCTATTGTACCTATTGCTATCGATGCATGTACAGTACATACATTGAGATTGCTAAAAATGTTGTAATCAATCTGGCAATTCAGAAAACAAAAATACTATGACTAATGCTAATCAGTGGGGTGGGGCATAGTTAAGCGAACCAAAAAAAAAAATCGTTTCTATTGAAAAAATTCTTTAAAAATACCGCTAATTTAGAGATCACACATTTCGGCTGATATAATATCAATAAGTGCTATAAATTTTGAAAATTAATTAAATTTTATTCTGCTGATATTATTCGGTGTTCTCATACATTTGGCAATGACCTGCACCAAATCTAATGTTTGTGATTCTTATCACTGGTATCGCTTATCAATAGAGTTGAATATAGGCACGTTGAATATTTTTGCGACAACTTTTTGTAAACTTTACACCAAACACTAAATGTATATAAACAAAAGTTACTTAAAGTAACTAAAATTCAAAGAGGTAGATACCCCAAATAAAATTAATATGTTTTCGACACGATAGAAATATTTCCACTGAAATTGAGTGTAAAACTAAAATGTGCGCTTTCTGTTTGTTTGATATCTTATCTGTAACTTATAATCGAAAAGACAATAGTATACGATTACATTACTACAATAATAATTAACACATATACTATAGGTACGTATATATTATGTATGTTATCAGAGTGAATAAGGTTACAGCCTAAAAATATTTGCCATATACGAATGTACACCTACAAACCTTACCTATACTTTTACATACGTATGTATATGTAGTCGATATGGATAAACACAGAAACCATCATCACCCATTCAACCAGAATAAATGAGCGGATTTGGTGATGTTGCTGGAAAGCTTGACATTTAAAAGCTTTTATTTCCATTTAAAGTTAGTAGAATTTTGTTCAAAAAGTATTTCAAACCAGCACAAGTTTAATTGATGAAATTAATAAATTTAAGAATTTATTTTTTTCCAAAAAAAAAAATGAGACTAACGCAATAAAAATGGCTAAAATGTCTAAAATTATTTTTGATTTTTGAAAACTGCACGTTTAATGAGATTTGCATAAATAAAAATTTTACCGCATGCGTCAATTATGCTAAGATCATTAATTAATTCATAGAGGTACTTAAGATTTGGAGTAATCGCTCATCAGTCCAGTCTGTAGTCGAAAGATAGCTCTGTGTTTTGGTGTGATCCGTGCGCACTACAGAACGTTTTGTTTTTCCAGCTATTACAACAGTTGAAAATGAAAATTGGTTGGAAAAAGTGGCTTTTAATTATTAAAATTAGGGTAGTTAGAGGGTTAATGTTAAAGTATATATGTACATACAGGGTGCAACTTTAAAATGGTAGACCCAAAAAATGCAACAAAAAATTAGAATAATCCATAGAGCGATTTTCCTTCTTTCTTTTATTTTTGGAAGGCTCTTAAAACTTTTGAACCACTCTGCATTTTAAGCCAACTAGGGGTATATCCTTACCACAAAAAAATGTTGATGCTATAAAATGAATGGGTCACAAGGTGGTTTTTAACGAGATCACCATTTCCACTGGAGTATTTCTTATGAAAAAGGAGATTTTTTGACTTTGATGATTCACTCATTTATTTACAAACTTTTAGCCTCATCCCAATAACTTTGAGCTGTTTTTTTTTGAAAGAAGTTCAAAAGTTAAAATCGCTCTATCTATTGGTCCCCTTTTTACCATTTTACTCAAGATCAACCACAATTGATGAGCTTTTTGTTCTTCCTTTTCAATAATACTCAATACTAGGCATTTATTTTGTTATCTATATCTATATATATATATATATATATATACATATCTAAACCAATATAATAGGACCGGAAAATTGTAGTAACAGCATTTTGATTTGCATATTAATTCCATATAAGATAAGTGGATATGGATATCTAACAATAGTAAATTTTTCTATTCCGTCTACAAATGGAATCTCTCGTTTTCCAATAATGTTTAGCTGTCCTATACTGGCATTCATTTGTAGGCTATGAACATGAACATTGTACGTTGTTCACTTAGCTTTAGTATATGCAGATAGTGAACCTATCACCTCTCTATAATAATATTAATTTGCCGTAGGTGATTTTGAATGCATCTCATTAAATTCCAGACAATTTTCATGTTTATCTATCGATATACATATCCGTATATGGTATACGTTGGTATATTGTTTTAATTACAATTCTGTATTTTCCATGAGCTTTTGTCTGGATGTAGAAAATGAACAATTTAATTCCGAGGCCAGATTCTTGTTCGTTTTCGGTATTTTTGGTTTGCGGTTTTTTCGATTCATCGAGAAATTGGAATTATGATTATTATCATACCGAGAACAGGAAATAATATTTATTCGGAAATATATTTAGATTTTGGCAAGTATTTTCTTTAATAATTAGTGTAATCAGGAAAATATTATAATTTGAGGTTATGTTTCTGCAGAATGATTTTTAATACAAATAATTTATGTTCTAAACAAAAAATTTATGTTTTATTCTTACTGATTTTATTGTTTTGTATATCGTTTCTAACTTAACTCGCACAAAAAATACTAATCATCATCATCAATGGCGGATCGGCCCTTGGCCTCTCGTATAAAGCTTTACCAGCGGTTAATTATTTTTTTTTACTTTGTCTGGTTGTCTGGTTCACATGATCAACTTTTATCTGGGCTTGGGAACATTTCAATTGAAAATATGTACTTCAATTGCCAAATTCCACAAATTTTCACAATCATTTTTCTAACATTTGAAGTGTTTTCTTCGTTGGATCGACAACCGGCAGTTTTTCCTTGAAACGATGGCCTGGACCTACACTTTTAAGTGGAATCCGACACACTTGGCCCAAAATTCAAATACCTACGAGTAAAAAAACATTTCATCGAACCCGAGACCTCCCGTTCCACAGGTATTACCTTCTACCACTGAGTCATTTGGTCGGCACAAAAGAAAAATTAAGCGAGTCAACAACACGCGAAAAAATTCATAAATTTGCATTCACAACAAAGAGCTGATAAGCTTCATAAAAACAGCCTCAGAATTTACACTGAACTATCTACAGGTCACTGCCAATTGAGATATCATCTCCACAAAATCGGCAGAACACCTGACCCTTCATGCCGCTTTTGTCTCGAAGAGGACGAAACAGCGGAACACATACTCTGCGACTGTCCGGCCTTGGCCCATAAGAGGCTTCGCCGCCTAGGAGGCTACATTCTGACTCCAGACGACATCCGACAGAACAGCCTCTCTCGGGTGCTACAATTTATTAATAACACCTCGTACATTTAAATATCAGCAGAGGCACCTACAATAGATCTTTTAGGTCTCAGTGGTGAAGGGTCAATAGCCCTACAGCCCCTCTCCAACCTAACCTAACCTAAGCGAGTAAAATAAAATCGGATTCCGGTATAAACAACTAAGTCGAATTTTAGAAACATAATACCAATTTTTCGCTTTACGGGCTTGCTAAATCGAATTCCGAATAACCGATGAAGAGCGACCATAATCACACCTTAAAAACATTATCAGCTTTTTATTATTGTTCGTAAAATAGTCAATAAAACGAGATAAATATGTAAGAAATATTTTTTTTAATTTTTCTGATTAATTGTTGGAATAACAAAACAAAAATAGTCTCAAAAACAATTCGTGGTAAGGTCGCACGAAATTCCTTATCACTTGACCAGCTGTAGGCGGTTTCTCTGGATATAGGCCAATTTATTTGATTTTATTTATTAATTAAATCCAAATAAATTGGCCTATATCCAGAAAAACCGCCTTCAGCCTGGATGATTGCAAAGTCGATTTTAAAATAAAAATATTTTGAAAAAAAATAAGCTTTTCTGAAAGCTTTATATCGACTGAACCCAACCATTCAATTTATACTGAACAATTTCACTTAATGTGCATATAGTATAGGAATATAGGGAGTGTTTATACATAATATTGTTGATAACTTTTTTTTTTTTTTTTGAATGGGTGAAAAGCCCTAAATCATTTCACACACACATACGCAAAAAATCCTTTAACTGCGTGAATATAAAAAATTCCATTTTAAATTGAAATCTGTGTTGGTTTTATTTTTCTAAGCATATACAATCAAGATTTTGCTCAAGAAGGCACATAAAATCAATATAGTACTTAATGTTGACAACTTGCTGTTTGTAAACAACATAAATGTAATTCATAAAAAAAAAAAAAAAAAGAAGGAAATTTATGTATACGGCCATATAGTTTTATTTAACCAACACATTTTTGATTAAAGATATTTTTATGTATCCATGGCAATAAAAACAATGATTATTGGATATTTATTGTCCATTTTTACCGGAAATTCTATTCGAAAGACAATACTCGAGATGTAATTTTTGCCACAGAACAGATTTATAGCGAGCTTTTATGTATAAAACGTAAAATATCTAGTTGCGGCAACAAGATGTGCTTTTATATCTATATACTTGCATATTTATATTTTTTTTTTACACATTTATCGATATGTAAGGATTTTGAGGGAGGTTTTTTTTTGGGGATAATATTTTATTTTTTAATTTTGGTTTTTCCATCCCATTATATGTATGTCAGATAATCTCCAAAATTAAAAATTTTAAATTTACCTCACTATTTAACCTACACTCTAAAAAAAATATGGGTAAAATCAATAAGTTATTTTATAAGTTTAAAGATTTTGTGCATATTCGTCCAAAGAAATTTTTCATTAAAACTATAAATTGCATTTCTTAAAGTATTGAGAATATACTATATAAAATATTTCAGTAAATTAATGAAGATTTTGTTTATTTCGGCAAATAGAATATTTAAATTATAAATTTTATAAATCAACTGAATATAATAAAATAATTTCTTAGATTCTATAATGCCATATTTTCAAAAAAACATTTTATTATACATTTCATTAAAAAAATAAAAATAAGTATCAAAACAAAGAAGCCGATTTCCTAAATTTTACAAAATCATATTCTTAAAAATAAATAGATGGTTTATTCTTAAAATTTCATTAAAATAATAAAAATTTCTTAGATTCAATAAATTTATTTTAATAAAATCCAATTTGTAGAATTTACTCATATTTTTTTTTGTGTGTAAAGCCATTATTGAATTTTAATGAAAGAAAAAAACACTTTGATTAAACTTTTCATATTATATTTATTAACAGTAAATTTCCAATAAGAATTAATATTATTTATTTGGTTGATTCAATGATAATTTATTAGTCATCAAGACCATTCACGCCGGGAATACCATTAATACCATTGAGACCATTAACACCGTTGAGACCATTTACACCATTAACACCGTTGGGTCCATTAACTCCATTAACACCGTTGAGACCATTAACTCCATTAACACCCGGAGGACCGGCAAGAACCATTGCCTATTAAATATGAGTCGAATGTTGAGGGTCTACTAATACAAATAGAAAAAATATTTATTCAATTTAATTTACCAATAGGCTCAGAATTATGGCCAATACTGTGAAAAACTTCATTTTTGTTCAATTTAATTAAAAACAATGACTTGAAATTGATAATGTGCCAGCTTTTTTATACTTTTTGACTGTGCAGAGCAGGTACATATATTTGTTGTTGTTTTTTTTTGTACGTATTATAGCTTAAAGCCGTTTTTATTTAATTTATGGTTTTAAAAATATCACAATATTCGTTCTCGAATTGTCAATAAAGTTATTTTTTTTTTTGTGTGACATTGACTCTAGAAAATGGTATGTTTTTTGCTTGAGACTATTTACATATACTTGATAAGAGAAAATTTTCCAATAAATAATTATGGAATTATTTGTACATTTTCGTCAATTTGTAATCAAATATTATTGATAACTTAATATATTATTGATGACTTAATATAGGTAAGAACGAGCTTGAGGTTCTAATATCTATATCCATAGAGATAATGAATTAAGATGTTTGATAAAAGATTAACCAATTTTAACCAGCAAATGTATAGTAACACTGACCCAGTGTAATTTTAAATCGACTACGATACACTCAAATCAAATGTCTATTTATGTAACGCATTGATCCGAAGAAGGTTATATCACCTAGGGTGTTTAGTACATACATAATCCTAACGGATGTCTGGCAGTCTACTAAAATCATTGTTATGCCTCATTTTTTAAGGTGTTCTGAAGATCTGAAATTATAATAAAAATGAAACATTTTCAATATTTTTGTCCTAAAAACATCACTCCATCTGACGTGAAAGTTGATAATTATCAACAATTGATTTTCTAAATTAGCTCTATTTTCTGTTATTAAAGCTAGCAGTTTCGATGTTAAATTAAATATTAAATATAATATTAAATATAATTTAAAACATTAAACATATGGAAAAATATCATTGGACATCGGCTCTGTTATAAAGCAGAACAATAAATTTGCACTCTCTCTGGTTCTACTTTAAAACAGAACCATATATTTATATTTGTATATTTGTTAGTTAGTTAGTTAGTAGTGGCGGCGACCTTTGCGCCTCGCATAGACCCTCTAGGGTCCATAGCGTTACCACTTGCATATGCCTATGTCGCCCCTACTACGTCTAAGGTCGCCCTTTCTTTTGGCAAGGGAGTCTGCAGCCTTATTTCCTGGTATTCCTTTGTGTCCCCGCACCCAATACAATCTCACTCTTCTGTTAGTGCTTAACGTCTGCATTCTCCGAAAACAACCAAGGACCGACTTCGCTTTGAATTCACTAGTTTCCAGCGCTTTGATTGCCGCCTGGCTATATACGTAGATATTAACGGTCACGTCGTTTGACAGTCTATCTTCCGCTAGCTCTGCTGCCTTATGAATGGCAAGCATTTCCGCTTGGAATACACTACATTCGTTTGGGAGTCTATATGAGGAGTATAGTTCTAATTCGTGGCAGTATACCGCTACTCCTACTCCTTCCTCAGTTTTGGAGTCATCAATATAGATATTAATCTCACCTTCTGGGTCCCCTGGTCTTCCTTCCCAGAATTCCCTGTTCTGAATACTCACTTGGAATTTTTTGAAGAAGATTCTACAGGGTGGTAAGTAGTCGTTCTCCGTAGTCAAATTCGCATCGATGGTTTTGTGTTCATAGTATAAGGTTCGCACTAGTTTTGCTTGCCTCAATCTGAACAATATAATGTATGATATTTCTTAACAAAATTTTCACCGCATTGCTAATATTTCTATTTATATGATATTATAATAGAACCACAAGGGAGAAGTAAAAAAGTGAACCGAAAAACTTTACTCACTGGTGTAAAGTTGTTTAACTTTACAGATGGTTCTTGTATTTTTATGTAGATTCTGTCAGAAACTATTATTGTGCAATTTTCCCGTATAGTTAAGGGGGTGTTTTGTGAACGACTAGAATATCTCGTGTACACGTCAATAACTAAAATTTATAAAAAATAGTATACATCGGAAGACATTTATATAAATATTTGTCTATGATAATGGTAAAAGGAAGTCTCAATAGATCTAAACTAAAGAGTTACAGAGAATAACATTCATGGGAAGCTTATACCATATAAACGAACCCATACAAGTGCAGTTACTAAATTATTTAAGAATTGTGTGTAGGTACAATTCAAAAAAGAACAGTGGAAATTTTTTAAAAATAATAAATTTGTTTAATATTCAAAAAAAAACATTGGATTTCAATATTATTGTTGGTTATTGTGATTTATTCAGCTGTGATAAATCACTCTGAAAATAATGTAACTTTTATAGCGAAAATAATAAACGTATGGCTTCTGTACTTTAAAACAATACGTTATTTTTTTCAAAACAAAAAAAAACAAAAAATATCATAATTTAGTAAGTAGCAGACTTTTGTTTAAATTATACTTAATAATTAAGTAAATAGAGTTGGTATACCTACCCATAATAAGTTCGGTACCAGATCAGTGTACCTAATTTCTGTTTTGGTGATACGAGTTCATGTACCTACTATATCGTCTATGGCTATGTAAAAGAAAAACTTATTATCTACACTTTTGTCGAAAACTCGTTTTTTTTACATTTTCATATGAAATTTTCAATTATCTATCTATTGTAGAAGACGATAATTTTCTATCTTTATTACTTACTAAAAAAAATCAATTTTTAAATTCATTATCTTATTGACTGCAATGGTAAAGTCTACCTATACGTAAAGCCCCATAACTCGAAAACATGAAAATGTAGATAGTGAGTTTTTCTTCTACATAGACGATATATAAAAAATAAGTTTCGTAACAAAAGTTATAGGTGGAAAGCTGTTTGCGCCATCTAAAAATTTTTTTCAACAGCTCTAGCTCGATTATAAAGTCACACCAAGAAAGTTGCCAGAACATTCTCTTCTTGTATTGATCTTGCTCTAACACCATATTTCTGTCATTAAACCAAAGCTAGTATGGGACTGCCAAGAAAAACTAACACGTCTGGGAAACACAAATAGAGTCAAACTATAATGGGTCGTCTCAGGACTTGAGGGAATTCCCGGTAACGAAACTGTTGATGCCCTTGGAAAAAAGGCGAAAAAACCAAATTCACAGGTCCGGAGCCTTTTTGTGGCCTCCAAAAGAATATAATATGTAAGGAAGTTTATCCCCATCCATTGACGATAAAAATATGACAGGCTCTTGAAGCTTATAGAAATAACTTAACATAACTGCAGATTACGAAACTGCTGCAGAATACATTCTGTGCGAATGTGACGCATTAGTTCACAAAAGACTGTAACATCTAGGAGGCTATTCACTAACCCCAATGAAGACCGGACAAAATAATCCCCAGCGCATACTGAACTTCATCAACAATACAGCGCTGGTGAGTCACATATAATTTGTGAACACTGTAGGGGACTCAAAATAGATTCAACAAAGATCGCATAGCAATGCACGCCCATCTTTAAACTAAACTAACACCATATCACCCTGTATATACATATATTTGTTCTTCTTATATCTTATCCAATTTATCCATCAGGCTCATATTCAATAAAATGTCTACAATAAATTCTTCAGTACCCGCACTGTTTTCCACAATATTTCCATAATTGAAGGATGTCCCTATGCAAGTATGGATATGGCAATAAATAAATGTTTGAAATTGACATCAAAAGGACAAAATCCATGAAAATATTTAGGATATAATCCCAATAATCTACAAAATTAATTTTTTCTTTTCTTATTGAAACCATTAGTGCAATCCTTCACTCCTCCTTTTATACTTCTCAAAAATATCTTTAAATAATGCCTCTCCCCGTGGATATGTCTTAGGAATGAATTGGCAAAAAGTCGATTACAACCTCGAATATTTTTTGTATAAACTTTACATGGACATTGTTACACAAATACCTTATACCTAAGTGTACATGCATATATACAGTGCATTATGGTAAAATGTAACTATCCGTTATCCGCTGAAGACAATCTGCAATTCAATAGTTGAATTGAATTTAATTTGAATGCAAATGGATGAATACAGTATGGTGGTTATATACGTCAATTGCAGAAACCTTTAATGCACCCACTATTTACACAAAACTTGACTATTTACAATAGTTTATCATTGCCGTTTGCAAAAGGGATTATCCCAGTTGAATACGAAATTTTGGGATAAGTAATCATTTAGTTAAGTCTACAAAATGGATAAGGTGAACTAAAATGTTTTAGACTTTGAGTTTTGTATATTTAGAAATAGTGAACGAGCGGATTGTTATGTAAATTGGTTTTGGGGTGTCTCACTATATTTAGGATTGCAGTCAAAGTTATATATAACTAACTATATATAGCTACTTAAGTTTTAATAGTAGGTAAATAAGTTATATACATCTAGATCTAATTCTTAAGAAATTGTACTTATAATTACTACCAATTTGAATTAAATTTAAAATTTGGAAACAATTTCAAATTATTCGAATATAGGAAATAGTGTAATAACAAGAGAGGAAGAAGCAGAATCTGATGTGTCGAGAAAAATTCAGAAAACCAGAAACGCATATGGAATGCTAAAAAATGTCTGGAACGCTCCACAAATCTCCATAAGCCTAAATTTGAGGATTTTTCGAACTAACTTCCGGTCGATTCTACTATACGGTTGCGAAACTTGGAAAGTACAAAAGCACCATAACATCAAAACTCCAGGTCTTCGTGAATAGACGATTATTAGATGTGAGGTGGTCAGACAGGGTTGGAGATGAAGAACTATAGAGAATGAAAAATATTAAAAAGATTGATCCTCAGATTCGTCGAAAGAAAATTGAACTGGATCGAACCACAGCACAAATACTAAGCAGACTGGAAATCCCTATATATAAGTGGCTATACTTTATTTCCTATAAATTGAAATTAT
>JANSTT010017604.1:0-16437 GCA_026745375.1 Platyura marginata
TTGCATAGATAATTTTTTTGTTTTTTTTTTGTTTGTTTTTTTTTTGTTTGTTTTTTTTTGGACTATTTACTATTATAGGTAGTGTAAAAAAAAGTTGTGTTTTTTTTTTTACTTGAGTTTTGTTTGTTTGTATATTGGAGATGTGGAGAAATGAGCAATTTATTTAACGGTTTTTGATATTTTTTTTAACATGATTAGATATTTTGTTTGAGGTTATGTAGGTTTTTTTTTTAAATACTTTACCCACACTAATTGAGAATGAAATTTTATGAGTTTTTTATTTTTTTTTTTCGTTATTTTAAAAATTAAATTGTTGTCCTCAATCTATACTATAAAGAATTAAAAAATTAACACTATTTTGGTCCTTCATGTTCTCGGTCTGTGTCTCTTGTCTAAGATGCAAATAGTCAAATCACAACATTAAAATTTTACGAATTGCATTAATAAGCAACATTTCTATGTTTGCGACATGTTCCCAACAAACGTTTTAAAGTGGCAGTACTAACTACTGGTAGAGATCCTTTTTTTAAAATTCAAGTCTATTTGCGACGAAAAATGGCTTCTGCATAACATTTTCCATTCTATCTAGATAAAGATGAATAGAGGATTTTTTTTCCTTTCGATTCATGAGCCATTCGTTATTATATATATACGGGAATTTACAGGACGGATTTACTTACGACTTTAGCTGAAATAAGCTGGTGTACATTAACCTTGAAGAAAACGGAAATCATATCCAAATTTCTAAAATTTTTGGAAGTTAAAGATTATTGAACGTTTCTGATCAATTATTTATTGTATGAGGAAGAGCTTGATAAAACAAAGAATATGTACTTCTTAATTTTACTTCCCCTTTTTTTACACTTTTACTCCGTAAAGTGAAAAAGAGGGGTAAAAATTGTACGCCTATTGCAATACTTTTCTTGTATGTATGTTAGGAGTACTGTATACCCATCCCGGTAGATACATTCCACAGAAAATCATGCAAATCAAAACCGTGCAAAACGAGATACAGGTTGCATATAAAAAAGGCGCAAATCTCCCCTACTCTACCCCATTTTATCCCTACTTCTCCACTTTCCCACCCGTTCGCACCGAAAATGTATAATCGAAATAAAACAATAAATATTAATAAAACAATAAATAACCGTGTTGAAGCGAAATCGTATAATTCAATTGCCGTGCAAATCGAGGGATGGGTGAATGTCAGTGGTTTCGAATCAAAATTTGCTGTCTAAGGGTTTTTATTTTAAATTTTAAAAAAACTATTACTTCAATACTGGTAATCAAGATTGAGATGAACGAAAACAAATTGCCAACATATTTAAAAAGAAGAGCCAGTTTTCCTCGAGTTCTAATATAAATTCCACTTGAGATATATGATCCATGAGATAAATTGAGTGAGTGCGTTCAATGCTATTCTTAATCTTTGAGAATCAGTAAAAACGATAGGCTATTGGCATATTGTATTAGTCGTCGCATAATTCACATAGACATTTTGTATAAAAAACGCGCCTTTAGAGATTTTCAGAAAACAGAAGAACCGTTAAATTTTTAGATGGCTTCAAACAAAATGAATAAATGAACTGAATAATTGTTATCATTATCATAACTCAAACCAAAATATCTAGATGTCACAAGTTTTAAGATTGTATTCAAAACAATGCTTTACCTAGTATAATAAATTTTTTAACATTTAAAAATTTTAAATAATAGAAATTTGTTTTTCGTTTTTTCTTTTTTAAGAAGTTTTTGGCTTGGATGGCAAACATTTGATAGATTGCGATGATTCTAAGACTAAATATTACTGAATGATGTATTTTTCTCTCCATAGTATGTAAAAGAGAGAGAAAAAAAAACTAAAAATTTGATGCGTTGGAAAAGATATGCAATTAATTATCGTTGCCCAAATGGCATTCGTTCAAAATTGCAAATACTACTTAAATGTATAACTTTTCTAATAGGCAGTGTGGTTTTAGTATCACATATTTTCCAAAAAAAAAAAAAAAATCTTGGAGCCATATTTTAATGTCAACGACTTAATCATTCAAAATACTATGTGTTGTGCGTAAATAATTTTAAAATTTAAAAAGGAATTTTTTTTTTACTTAAGTTTTAAAGCCAAAAACTATAAAAATTCCAAAAACTTCAAAAATTTATTTGATTGTGTAAAAAATTGCAATCAAATTTTTTTTTCTTTTTCATAAGAATTGAAATGTCCTGATTAGCAAAAACGAAGCCATAATAGAGATAGAAATATCGAAATAAATTCTCTTTTAAAAATGTACATTTTTGCGATAAATTTTTGTAAAAAAAGCAGTTAACTCAAAATGTATGTCCATTTTTATTTTCCATTAGATATCACACCTCTATTAAACTATTTCTATCCCAGCAAACTTGTCACAATTCGATTTTTTCTTTAACTTTTTTTTTTTATAAAGTAAAATAAGGCAGTGATTTCACACCTAAAATAAGGCAAATTATGTATAAACTGATTTTTCAAAAATATGAAAAACAAAAAATAATAAATATTAAATTTAGTGTTTTATATTAAACGATTTTTCATGTTGTTGTTTAGTTTTCGCGTGACTAATAAAAAAAATATACAAAAAAAACTTACAAATATTGTTTTTTTTAATAAATGTGGATAAAATTACGCTCCCGAACAATCAATTTCAATTATATCTTTAGGTACATCAACGAACTGATAAACTAATCTTTGTCCATCAACTTTAGCCAATATTCCTCGTTGATAATAGTACCTCAACGCTCGTCCCATTGTCTCATAATTCATGTCCGGTTTATTTTTATGTAATCCCCATAATCTCGACACAGCCTTTGAGTCAACCAATTTAAATACGCCCTTATCGCGATTTGTCCATTTTATATACCTTGGACAGTATTCACGATCTTGCAGCAATTTCAATAGAAATTCCCATAGATATGTTGTTGAACCTTCTCTACTTCGTCGTTTGACGCCCATTTCCAATTTTGGTTTTCGGGGTTTTTTCAGTTTTCTCGGTTGAAAACCAAATTCGAGCATATACGATAGCTCATCATTTACGCTAGATGTTGCCGCTTGTATAACACTCTGTGGATGGAAACTTTGATGTGTACCTCTTGGCGGTGATGGTGTTGGAAAATGTGAAGATGTATAGCCACCATTCATAAGATGCGGATAGTAACTGTCTGGTACTGAAAATAGAGAAAAAAAAGGTTCACTAAATATACATTTTTCGAAAATCATATGACAATAAAATGTTTGCTTAATAAATCCGTACTTTTTTCAGTGACAAATACGATAACTTTTGAATTATAATTATACATACAGTGGTGGAAATATTTATTGCAACATCATATCAAATCTCTATATAAGTAAGTATTTATGTTCTAAAATCGAATGTCAGTTATAATTGTTGTTGTTGTGTTGTTGGATGATGCAATAATATGCAATGATTGCATCATATTACTAATATACTTCGTTATTCGTTGTTTGACTTTAAACGCATAATACGCCTTTTTTGCATAATGGTTAAGGGAGTGGAAATGTCGCCTGAAGATAGTGTTGTGGTTGCTTTATTTGTAGAAGGTTTAAATACAAGGAAATTATCACCTAGAATTGGTTTTCATCATTTCACAATATCTCGACTACTTAAAAAATTCAAAGAAACTGGCAATACCGATCGCATACCTGGAAGACATCGCTAGAGAGTATCTACCGAAGGAACTGACCGAATTCTGAAGAAGAGGCTCAAAGATCGTTTTTTGAGCTTAACGGGCCTAAGATGTGATTGACTCTCATCACGGACGAATTTATTTTAAATATATTACGGAAACCACAAGAGGAAAAGAGGTGTTGCAATGAATATTTCCACCACTGTATATAACAAATACACATCACATCGGGAAGGCCGGCAATTCACCGAATTGGTTCCTGGTGTTTCATAAATGGAATAGTGAGGTTGCAATTGCCATGCACCGTTCAAATAGTTAGTGCATAAAATATAGAAATGTATGCGGGCTACCATACAGATGAAATACAGCAAGGCCTCGATTTGCGTCGATAATTGGTTCCACAGAAAGGCGACGCAAATCGAAATAATCTATAACATAGTATTTCTATAGAACTATTAGTAGAAATAATCTTCCAGCTCAAAAGATTCGTCTTAGAATGTAAGTCAAATGATAAGGTATTTTTTGGTCCTATAAATATTTTTCTTTTTTCTAAAACTAAACATGATTTTAAATAGAGGTACACTTTTCAGTACAAGTATTTCTCCAGTTGGGATATTTTAAATTTTCTAAACCAGCAATATAAATGGGTGAGGTTGATGTAGATTGTAGAGAGCAGATCACAATGCGGCTCTTCAATAGACTATCTGCGGTCCGTCGTTCCATTTCAAATTTATTATATTACAAAAACTGAAAAAAACATTTAAATTCTTTAATTAATTTCAAATTAAGTTTTCACTATTACACTATTCTTCCCACAAATGTAGTTTTTGCTCGCTTCCTTCGCAATATTTATACAATTTTATTTAGATGATTGAAAGTTTATATAGACGTTGATAGACAAATGACTTATTTTTAATGTAGATATTGTAGCCTACTTGGAATACATGTTCAATTGGTCTGCCAAATAATGACTTTGACTTGTCTGCTAGAGAGTAAAACACTGTAAAGTAAAGCTTAAACACGGAATGTAAATCTCTGTCTTATAGTCACAGTAAACCAGTCCACCCATTACCAATTTTGTCGGCTTCTTTTCGTGACGACGACGAAACGTATCTTGATCTACCAATTAACACAATTGTGCCGTTGTTTTACCACTAAATATTCATTTGTCTCATTGATATAACGACATCTTCTTTGTGTATGTGAAAACCTTACAAATGCTAGTCATTTCACCTGTCACACTGATAATGCATTTTCTAAGACTGTTTTCTTAAGTGCAATCCAACCGCCCGACCTCAGACTAAAATCTACATGCCAGAGAAAAACATATTCTTGCTACACCGCAGTCGGATTTGAACCCGGGACCTTCCGCTCCAACGGCAACCACATAATCTGGCTCAGCAGATTTGGTCTGTCCCTTTACCATTTTTGTATTCATTTAATTATATCTACATATATAGTTAATTATATAAATACAAATTTTAATTGTAATTTTAGGTTACTGTCTAATTAATTAAAAATTCAAGATCTCACTATTATCTATATTTAAATATTATTTACTTGCTTATTATTATTTATTAGCCTCTTTGAAATTAATTTAATTAAAATAAAATTATCAAATTGCAGTGCTTACGCTTTGTATTTGTTTATAAATTCTACTATCAAACATACATATACATACATACATACTATACATAATTATTATAGTACACATTTGTATTCATAGTGCATTAAGTAGGTACTTCACGTTATATATATATATATATGGATATAATGTAAATATGTATGTACATAGAATTGAAGAGTGCACTTTACTATCTCAATAAAAACATTATTTATCCTTGACCCGTCTGTGGAATTGCGGAAAAGTAGAAAATGAGTACATTCTGATAACAAACCACGTATATTATATAAATAAATGGCATATAAAGGTGTTTAAGCTTTAACTTATACTTTTATATATATATGTACATAGTTATGCACATTGCACATGCAACTCGTCAATTTATTTAATTGTGATTGTGGTTTAGCTAAGATTGATAATAAATGGTGTTACAATAGTTTCTACTTTATATATGTATGTATGTATGTAGATAATAGTAGACAATAACAAAGGACATTGAACAAACGTGATAACAAAATCTGAAATAAAATTCTACGACAATTTGTCATAAACGGATGATTAGTTTTGTCGAATTAAATTTATAATTGGATCTTAAAATATGATTAAGATCGATGGAGATGCACCATTTTTCTATAGAGGGAAGGGGGGGTGGCAATTTGAATTAGTTTTTATTAATTTTGGGGTTATTTATATCCAATTATTAGTACATCTTCAATGTAGCAGTGTAGTATCTCAGTCTTAGTTAAATACTGGGACTGTTCAATTCCATGATTTCAAACCAACAGTTTAAAGTGGACTGAGAACTTTCCAGAATCAATTTTGAATCACCCTCACAATACCAAGAAAACTGTGCAATTTCTTTGGATACAAAAGTTATTTACTAAACGAACAGAAAAAGTTTCCTTTGATTGGACTACATAGAACGAAAAAAAGGCTGCTTCCACAAAGAATTACCCTTCCCCACCATTCCCACACCCTTTCTCACTCCACTCTACTCTTACCCACTATTTCCCCAATTCAATTCAATTTCATATAAGAATTATTAGAAAATATCTATTTTATAGTAATTTAGTATATGGTAGGTCCTATGAGGATTAACGGTGAATCAGAAACGGTAACCACATATTATGCAACATATAAGAATTGTGAGAAAATAGCCATTTTATTACAATTTTGTATGGGAGGGGCTATAAGGGTTAACAAGTGACTATAATCTGTTACACCCCCATGTGCACTGCAATAAATAAAAACTTTATCGAAATTTTGTTATTTCGCATGACAAAACACATTTTTTACAAAAAACTTGTATGGAAGGGAGTCGAAGGGGTGGGACGATTTTGCCTATTTGCGATCTGAGTGAGCAAAATTGTTATTGCATTTTTTTGTTGTAAAACCTTCAATTCCACGAAAAAACGAAAACATTTTGAAAATTTCTAAAGCTTCCCTTTTATATTTGATATAAATAGTATGGAAGCAAAATAGAACGAAAATTATTAAATTCAATTAAATTATTAATAATTTATTTTAAATATGAAAATATATTACAAAAGACATTTGGCAACTAACAAACTAACGGAGCGTTTATATTTTCAAAAAACCCTTCAAATGAATTTTTGAATGAAATAAAATTCGTACAAATGATCAGCTTTGTCATCTTTACATATAGATGGCAGTGTATTTTATGCATATCATTTGAAATTTTTTTTGGTGGTTATTCTAATTTTTATTTTTTGTGTCAAACATTTATTTATATTTTGATAAGAACGAAATGCAATTTTCATTGGATTAAAAATGGAAAGGACTGAAAGGTAACTGTAAACAAATTTACCATTTGAATTTCACGTACGGAAAAAATCGCATTGCAACGCAGCGATAAAAAGATATTTCACCTCAACAGCAACAATTTCGTGAATCGCAGCAAATAAGAGAATTGAAATACAAACGTGGATTTATTATAATATCTTTTTGGAGTTTTTTCTTCAATCATTCATTATCATTTATCAATTTTTTCTTATCATATGTTATTATAAATATGAATATGCAATAAAAAAAATACAAATTATCTCAGGAACCAACCTTCGTTAACCTTCATTGCAAAATTTGACTGATAAGACCAAATCAACCTTCTTTCTTTATTTTTTGCATAATCAAATAGAGATGATGCGAGTCATGCATATAAAGCTTTTGGAAAATAAATTGTAGATTATTTACGATGTTTTCATATTTGAATAATTTAAAAGTGCGTTTTTTATCAGTTGGCTGCCTTTTTTAGCTCTTGTGTAATCAAGTTCTTTATTTATAGTATGAACCTAACATGTGAGCAATTTTTGCATATTGAAATTTCTTTTTTCTTTAAATCTCATAAGCTATCAAAATTATTTCGATTTTTTTAAAAATAAAGTATGTAGATAAATATTTTTAAAGTTTAACATAATACAATGTAAGATTTTAATAAATACTTGTCCTTTTAGCTTTAAATCAATTAACACTTATAATTGTATACCGAAAACAATTTGTCAAACTCGAAAGCTCTGCAGAAAGTTATGTCTATTTACGGACGTCAAAGAGGCTTAGATATAAAAGATTTTAATTCTTTAAGCAATCTTCGTTTGTCATTTGGGTGTAATGATTTTTATATCACTCTATCTACATACAATGCAATAATTGCGTGCCAAAACTGATATTTTTGTATAAATTGATTCAATTTATAATTACGAACGGTAAATACTATATTAGATTAGTCATTTTTTTCAAAATTATACCCAAATCAAAGATGGCGCTGAAGGTGTGAGATTAGAGTCTACCGCCGGAAATATACGAAAAAGTCATCGAAAGGATTGGCTGCTGTAAAACGTTCAGAGGCAGCCATTTAATTGATATTATTTTTCATAATTTATGAAATACAGTAATACTCTGAACGTACGCGATAGGTGGGTCGGACGATAGGTGAGTCGGACGAAAGTCGAATTGGCGTAAGTCGTGTATCCCGACTTTACATATAAATACATATTTTGTTTAACCAAGGACTAGCAAAAACACGAATGAAAATATTTAATACAAAATATAAAAAAAAAAAAATTAGTTACGTAAAAAAGTTATTTCGATGTCGATGGCTTCATAAAATCTAAGAAATTCGTCTGACGACACAATTGATAATGTTCAATGTTTTCTAAAAATTTTTAGCCCTTTTCAATTGAGCTGAGAACTTGTCATGAGCTTTTTTGGTGGAACTGGGTTTGAAGTGTCGGATACTTGCATTGTTATCATAGTACTAGTTACTAGTAAGTATTACAAATTTGGCTAAAAATTATCGGATTTTCCAGCGAGCGACCGTAGAGAGCAAAATTTTATTTTTACTTAAAATATGCTTTAAATTAAACGGTACACAGTTTTGCTTTATTTCTATTATTTTATATTGAACGCACTTATTTCACAGACGTCACTAGTGCATTGCGTTGAAAATTGGTTAGTATAGATATTTGTCATCAAACCGTGCAAATCGATGGATGGGTGTACTCCCTTAAACGCTTAATTTAATGATTGTTCCTTTAAATACAAACAAATATCTAATACAGGTAACCCTCGTATAACGCGGAGGTTTGGTTCCACAAAAATGCCGCGTTATACAAATCCGCGTTATACGAGACGAGGAACCCATACAAAAAGTAGGGTTACATTTCAAATCTAATGAAAATCTAATGATAAATACAAAAAAGGATAGTTAAGCTACCTTAGATACAATTTAGTGACAAATAAATAAAAAAGCATTAAAAAAAGGTCCGAGTATTACTTTTCTCCTTTTTTGTTAAATAATAATACAAACAGAACATTGTAAATATCCAAGTATTGTTATTTAAAATGTAACTTTATTGTATTCCTTACCATGTTGTAAAATACATTATGCAAATTAATTCAAAAGAATATTCTGTTTATTTAAGAAGATAAATTTACAAAAAAAAAAAAAAATAAAAAAAAGTTAACTAAAATATCCGCGTTCGCTGCTTTCAAACTAATAACTTTAACTATACACAAACGTTAAAAAACAGTCAAACAACAAATGAACAAAACACATGAAATTAATAAAAATAAAAAATAAAAGCAGCAAAGAACAAAAACAAAAAAAAAAAAAACAAAAATAAGAAAAAGAAAACACTAAGAATCACTTTGCAACGACGTTAAATTGCCAAGAAGATGAAGTAAAGTAGGAAAAGGATTGAGATTCACTGTGTAACAACAACGTGACCTTCTACCGAACGATCACCCTAGAAATCCACTGACACCAACTAATCGTGTTTATGCACTTTTAAATAAATGCATCCTATACATATACACAATTCACAATATTGCCAGTATTAGAGAGAGAGAGAGAGCTTTGATTATTATATACGCCATAACGATATAGCTGCATGTATTCTAAACTAAATACTAAAAAAAGCCAGAATAATAATAAGAATACAAAATTTAAAAAAAACAAAAAAAAAAACATGGCCGATTGTGCATAAAATTTATATTTATGTGTTTGTAGAATCATATTTTTATATATTAAGGCTGAAAATGTCATATATTATTATTACATGTATTTTCATTTGTGTTGCATGGAGGTTTCTTAGAAAATCTTCAAAACAAGTTCAAGAAATTGTTTCAACTGAAGAGGAAATGTGATTGTTTACTGCCCATTAAATTTGTTAAATTGTCAGTAGGTACATACAAATTTCCTTTATGATATTGGTAGTTTAGGTTAAATTAGGTGAACCGCTTAATACGTAATAATTAGTGGCTAGAGAATATTGGAGGTTATATATACAGGCGTCCCCTCGTATAACGCAATTTTGAAATAACGGACGTCCCTTGTACAACGCAGTCTTGAAATTTCCAAATATTAATTTTTTTACTTAAAATATTCTTTAAGCCGTTGTAACACAAAGACAAAAATTAGTCCAACTCCGCATATAATTCCTATGAAAATAAAAGTTGCAATTTTATTTAGGTTACCGTGGTAAAAATTAAAAAATCGACGAAAATTTGTAAAAGTTGTTGACACTAAGGGTACGTCCACATTGAACGTCGATAGCGCTTGTGCTTATTGCGCTTATGCTTATGCCGGCTGAAGCAATTTGAGTGCGCATAGTAAAAGCTTTATCAGCCTACAAATAGTAGTAGTAGGCCTTTGGTAAATTATAGAATTTTTTTTCAAAATCAAGTAGTTTTAATTATTTGTTCCATTTTTATATAAAAAAACATAAAAAAACATTCATGCAAGTTGGTAGGTGCTGATAAGTACAAGTACAAGCGTTTATTGTGCGAAACACAATAAGAATACATGACGATATTTCTGCTGCTGGTTGTCGGCAATAAGCATAAGCAATAAGCACAAGCGCTATCGGCGTTCAATGTGATCGTACTCTAAGTACATTTACTTACATTGATTCTACTTCGACTGCAATAAGTGATAATGGTTAAAATAGTGTCATTCCATTTAATTTTATTATTTTTTTAGTCGAATTGCTTCTCGGAGCAAGTTGTGACATGTACCATGTACCAAACTTCGAGTAGGTATTATAAGAAATATTCAAAAATGACGTTAACGACACCCACTTCGCCGTAAAAGGATCAGGATATAAAAAAACAAGGCAAGTATTTATGTACGAATAACATGGAAAATAATTTATTCCAATATATCCAGAGTGCTGCGGTTATTTATTTTGGATTAACACCGGTGGATTTGAAGAAGCGGCCATTTTCTTTTCCTGAAGCAAACCAAATTCAATACCCCGTTAAATGGAAACATAATGAAAAATTGTATTGAATTTAACTGAATAAAATTTTAATCAAAATAGGTTTATTTCCTTTGTCACAATTTGCTACACATATTGCCACAACATGCGCCGGTACTAGGAGGACAAATTGTGACATGTGCAGCCACCTAATATAAATGGCTTTCAATCAAACTATTATAATAAGATTTTGAAGAAAACCTTATCAATCAAGGTGGATGAGAGATGTTTAATTAAAATAAAAATATTGTATTATCTGTACTGGTGTTTAGAGAAATCTCAATTTGGCCTGAAATGTCACAACTAGCTCCGGTCTCTCCTACATACTTTACTGTGTATATATAAAATGAATGGGTTTTAGTGGTGGTTTTTGAAAAGTTTAAAGTTAAAAACATTAAAATTAAAAATTTATGAAATAATACAAAAATGTTTAAAGATTTTTCTATATTTCACAAAAAAATCACCGTCAAAACCTACCATGATTATAGCAATGTGAAAAGATATGAAATTTTTAAAAATACAAAAAGTTCTCTTTTATTATTACCAAAGATTATGTTTTCATATTGATTGGAATCAATAATTCTCACGAACCACCATTCCCACCTCCTACAAATCCTAGAGACTCGACACTGAAAACAATACATCAGCAAATGAAAACAGCACAAAACCACCTAATATAATCTAGTATAAAAGTGTTGTATGCTGGAATACACCATTACAACGAAAATGCAATTTTACTCTTTTCTTTTTTATATTTTGTATATACATAAATACATATTTGTGCGCAGTCTGCAAGTAGGAAATATAAATATTACAAAAATGTTTCTCGAACATAAAAAAACCGGTTCAATCTAATCGGTTTTGTATATCTTCTTGGTAGAAGAAAGATCGTCTTCCTTCTTAATGACTTCAATAAATAATTGTAGAATCTTGAAAAATGACCGCAAGGATATTCGATTACTGGCGTATTATTTAGAATTGTATTGAAGCAAATAGTTGTTTCCTTCAATTTAAGTGCATTCCTTTTGAAAAAAAGACAAACAACAAAAGTTCTTCTGGGTAATTGTTTAATTCAGAATAGATTTTATTGATCGTGATCGTTTCTTTAGACTTGATTGATATTTTGTTAATTGATCGATTTTTGTGATTAAGTTATTGCTTAATTATGGATGTAAATAATCATCACTGCGAAATATTGTCGAACATTCTCTCTTGGTGAGCTAACAGCTGACGATACAAAATGCTAGGTCGTCACATAGCAACTTCGGAGTTCAAATCTCTGCTAGTTATAGCTGACTTACAAGACATTTGCCAGGAAGTAAATGGGCTATCCAAAACGTTTATTTGTTACGGAAATTCCCAACTAGAAATAGGAAATAGCGCACATTACACGCACACTCTTTCCTGCGTGATTGGGAGAGTACAAGACTGAGCGCGGTAAAGAGTGTACGTGGAATCATGCGTGATTGGAATTTGTTACAAAAACGTATGTACAATGTACTTTCTTTCACGTGCGAAAACTCATATGTTGATAGGATTGCGCGAAAGCGTGTACGATATACGTGTAAAGGCTGATCACGCGTACATTACCGCGTGAAAGAGTACCACGTGGGGTTTGTGCAAACAGTGCGTTTTTAGCTGTCGTTATGTTATTTGTGTTTGCGTGGACAACAAAACTAAAGTTTTCCTTTTAACGTACTTTGCTTTTACACAGCGGAAAAGAAACTAATCGCGCAGCAAAGATTGTACGTGTAAATGGTGCTAATAGGGGTTCCACAAAAAGTTTGAATTGAATCTTGTTATTCTTCACACTTTTAATTTCACTTTCACTCCTATGTTCTGTCACGACAGTTCCTTGCCATGTTGTTACAGGTCTACATTAGTGTGAGTGATCAACCCAAACTCTTTTTTAGCATTTAATTTCAGTTTTACAGCTAAAACTTGGGACGTTCGATTCTATTTGGCCACCATATTTAGAATTCGCCACAGGCATTTCTGGAAGCTTTCTTGAACAGATGACATGCTATGCAAAATATAATATTCATGTACAAAAGAATTACGTTTCTTATAGTTACAGCTAAAATCGTTCAGAGGAACCGTTCGAATGTAGGTGATATGTGGTCGTTAGTATTAAACGTATACCGAGGAAACAGACATGATTGAGTTCACAGAACTGAGAGCTCACTCTTGAAAACGATACGAGTGTATTTCGTCGTCCACTACAAACACACTGAAATGTATTAAGCATCGTCCACACATCTCCGTTTCCATCACAACTGCGAACTATCCCATTTTGATGGGATTTTTCGTCCGAATTCATGCGAATTTTGACATTATTGTTCATATTAATTCAAACGAATTGTGTTTTATTATTTTACGACTACTTCTTCTACTACTACTACTACTGCGTGGATGGATACCAACATATGTGAATTGCGACGAACTGGTTTGTCACATTTCTGACATGCAGTGCACGAGCGGCCTAATTGTTTTTTCAACTCACGCAATAGCATCGTCGACGATGTAAAATAAGCCTGATAAACTGGGGTCGTACGAGTATATGCCTCTTGGTGAATTGATGTAGTGGAAGTTGGAAGTTCTTAAAGAAACAATACGCCTAAACGACTATCGTTTTCAATAGTAAAATCTTTGTTGTAGATCTTTTAGGGATCCTTCTTATCGTTACAACTAAAATCGTTCAAAGAAACCAATATTTGGTCGTTAGCATTTGATGATTACCGAGGAAACAGACATGATTGACTTTACAAATCTGTCGTAGATCTTTTTTGGAAATGCTTAACCAATCGCTAACGAATTTCTCAGAAATAGTTTATGTCTTAACCATTGTAAGAAAAGATATGAATTATTGTCAGATTGTTAGTCTTTTTGTAAGGAGAGACAATTCCAAAAAAATTTTAACCATCGCAATATCAAAGATCCATTCAAAAATAATTAGCTAGAAGGATGAACATTTTTAATATATCTTGAAAGAAAGAAACGTCAAAAATACTTTACAATACTCCAAATATCTGCTCTATAATTCGTCTACGCAGTTATTATTTGATTTGTTTGAAATTTAATGGGAAATTTTGTATTTACACGTCCTTCTTTTTATTTTATGTGTTATTATTATTATTTCTATTATAGAACTACTAACCCTCAATCTTCTCGTACCTTTCAAAAAAGTAAATAATATGTGTTTGAGATTAACGTAACCCTCGTAATACTGTTATATCGTTATATGCGGCTCGAAAGACCATTACAAAGCTATAACTCGAACATAAAACAAAAAAAAAAGAGAAAATCATCACATAGTCCACCCCTAAACCACCCAATAAAGTGATGTCTATTAATCCTTGTAGCGTTAAGGTGTCTTTCCATAATATGTATTATTACTTGGAAGAACAAAAAAAAACTAATCTCACCTATTAAGCGAAACGTAAAGTGTTCCTAAATAGAAAGAAAAACATTACACAAAATAGAAAAAATAATCCAAAACGAAATAAGTAAAAAGACAAAATATTTCATTATACAATAAATATTTATCTATCTCTCAAGCCACTATTTTCTATTATTGTCTTCTCATGTTTTCCTTTTCTTCTATTTTTTTTTTTTTTTATTCAAAATTGAAATCTATTTTTAACCCTCATTGGCTATCTCATCTAGCAGTATATGTTATGTACATTAGTAGGGTTTACAAGGGCAAGGCTAAATAAAATACAGAGCTCAGCACAAATCAGCCCTCTTTTATATTATGTTATATATCGTATACATGTGATTGCTAGAATACACAAACAAATTAAGGGAAGGGTGTCATAGAAAAGGGTATTGTTAGGGTGGGTCATTTTGATGAAATAAGAGAGAAAATGGAGGAAATGTTATTTGTATGTTTAGATTTTGTGACTGTATTTTGAAGAACATTAAAAATAGACTATATAAGCAATGTATGTATATACGTATGAATGTATGTATGTATGTATGTATGTATGTATGTATGTATGTATGTGTTTATGTTAGGGTTGGTCTAAAGCTAAAGTATTTATTTTGGAAAGCGCAAGAAAGTTTTATCTTGTTATTTGTTCTGATGAAAAATATCTATTTACGTACATTAATCAAAAAAATATTTAAGTAGGATTTTCATTGAGAAAAATATTTTTCAAATCTTTTGACAAGGTCACAAAGGTTTTCAATTGAAATGTATTATAACATCCATATGTACATATATTATGAAATGGCACTATGATTATTAAACGTTGCTACAAATGTACGCTAGATTTTTACTTTAGTCTAAACTCTAAACTAAGCTGGTCATCTGTACTCCTTTTTGTTTGTTAATCTAGTACATATTTATTACTATCGTCATTCTGCCTGTATTTATTTGTTATTTGTATTATGATTTAATTGTGGCAGTTTGGTTTTTGTGGTTACGTTAGCTAGGCAAGTAAATATTTTTTACTTTATGCATCGTTATCATTTATTAAATTACTTCTTCCAGCAATCTCCACAACTCTGACACATATATTTAACGCAATCTTAACCACTTCTATCTTTCCTAAATCATGGAAGCAATCAAGGGTATTACCAGTCGCTAAAAATGCCCGATCTCAGTCCTGTAATGATTTTCGACCAATAAGCATTCTCCCAGCTCTATCAAAAGTTTTAGAATTAATTATGAAGGAACAATTAGTAAAATTTTTAAACTTATTTAAACTTCTGTATGAGTTCCAATCAGGATTTCGACCTCTACAGCACTGCTTTATATATCCCATGACATTCGTAGAGCCATCGAAAAAAAAGAAACCACAGTTCTAGTATTATTAGATTTCTCTAAAGCTTTTGATGTTATAAACCATAACCTATTGTGTAACAAGCTTTCCAATCTATTTAACTTGTCCACTTCAGCAGTTAACTTAATTAGGAATTATCTGTCTGGTAGGTCCTAAAGCGTAAGTATAGGAAGTTACAGGTCTACGTCTCTTACTGTAACGGCGGGAGTTCCTCAAGGCTCCGTTTTGGGTCCTATCTTGTTTTCACTCTTCATTAATGACTTACCAACAGTTCTGAATTCAGCAGTGTCATATATACGCGGATGATGTGCAGTTGTATGTCTCAGCCGACCTCAACGCGTTGCCTAATTGCATACAGCAACTTAACATAGATCTGCAATCGGTACTTGAATGGTCAACTAATAACGGGCTATGTTTAAATGTAAAGAAGACACAGTGTATCGCCATTTCTAAAACTCCTGTTTCAAATAACTTTCCATCGGTAATGCTGAACAATGAAACAATTCCTTACTCCAACACAGTCAAGAATCTTGGTCTGACTTTCAACACAACACTGACATGGAATGAACAATGCAAT